>CANYLF012426467.1:0-12401 GCA_948193215.1 Bocquillonia castaneifolia
ATTTTTATTGTGAAATTCGCTGCTTGAAAATGCAACACATTCGATGAGTCATAACTCCAGCTAGAATAATATAAATGAAGTGATTTAAAAGTATAAATTCAAGAGCAAATCAAGATCTACGACTTTAATGAAGAAAATCGCGGCCATTTAAAAACGGTAAATACATGAAATGTGAGTCACAAATCAGAAGTTATGTGATGTGCAATTTTGGTCAAAATCTAAATTTTAAAAGGATTAACTACTTGTAATTAATTAAAACAAGTTCTAATCCACCTAGCTCTTGTGGGTAGCTATAATTAGATTTTAAGATGTATAAATATATCAAAATGAAAACTGGGAAATGATTGTTCTTCTCTTTCTAAAAAATGATGAAACAAATTTTTAAAAAAAATTTCATCATTAAAGACCTAAAATTAAAAAGATATATAAATTTTTATTTTTGTACAAAAAAGATTTAAGAACATAATTATATCAATAACGAGTACTACGTGCAACGCACGTGTGAAAAAAACTAATTTTAATTAAAAGTGGGGCTCAACATGTTAAGACTGGGGAATTCAATTTTATAAGGAGAATTTTATAATAAGACGGGTGTAGGGAAAAATATTATAATCCACTCAAATATATCTAGTAGTAGTTCGAACAGATACAGGTAAGGTAAAATCTGGTACTGACCGGTTCCGTCATCATCAAAAGAATTTTTTTAAAAAAAATGGATCTACATGCCACATTGAATTATTGAAGAGCTAATTGGATAACAAACAAACTTAGAGGGACCAATATAGCCAGTAGATATAATTGAAGGCATAGTTTGTACCTTTGGTCTTCCAAAATATGAAAATATCTTATTCTTTAGCCAAAATTATAAAAGGCAATTTATAATTTTCCAATTACTTTCTTCTTCATGTATGTAATCCCTGTTTCTCTCAATCTGTGTATCTATAACCCCATACATTAGCTTTAAGTAACTTTATATCTTTACGAAAAAATTGGAACTTTTATAAAAGTTCCAATCTTTCATTGTAACTCTATCTGTCTTACAATTAGGGTTTTGGATTTATGGAGAGAATGTTGACAGACAATGAGCAGAGCATGGTCTCTTCCTTTCTTGAGATCGCTGTTGGCCAAACATCAGAGACTGCTATACAGTTTCTTCAGGTACTTTTCTTTATAATCACAGCCATATATGCTTATTTTGTGAGTTATAGTTAGTAGGAAGACTAAAGATTGTTTTTTATTTTTTTATGCAATATTGGGTTATTACTTTTTTTGACGCGGGTATTGTTAAAAATGTGGTTTTTTGGTAAATGGAGTATTGGGGTTCTGGGTATTTTGATTTTTGTCTCTTAGTAATTTAGAAGATTAAGAATGATCCTTTTGATTTTTTTTCCTCCAGTGGATTCCAATTAGCTTCTGTCATTTATTTAGAGGATAGATTTTGCACATTTCAAAAAGTTTGTTATTTTAATGAGTTTTTATTTGTCCAACCTATTTAGGCCTTTTAATGAGATGTTGGACAGATTTAGATGTTAGGCTGTGTACATTGAGAATGGTACCTAGGAAAAAATCAGTTGTAGAACTTGATTCTGTGATATCAATTGATATGAACTTTATTGTTTTAGTTCTTATTTTAGCACACTTGTTGTATTTCTGCTATTAGTTGTGAAGGTTGAGTATTTAATTTCCACCACTGGTCAGCTAACTTTATTGTTTTAGTTCTTATTTTAACACCCTTGTTGTATTTCTGCTATTAGTTGTGAAGTTTGAGTATTTAATTTCCACCACTGGTCAGCTATGACTTGTATAGAACTTAATGCTGTAACAGGCCACTAGCTGGAAACTTGAGGAAGCTCTTCAGTTGTTCTATGTTGGCAATGAAAGCGGGCCAGTAGCATCTGCATCACACTCTCCACCCCCAGAAAATGCTAATCCTGCTAGGTATGTTGTAATGCACTTTATATTTTGGCATGTTTGTAACCTGATTGTTTGATTCAGAAATGATGGTTTTCTTTACTTTTCTTATTTTGTAATTGGTTGTTGTGCACTGATTCAGCGAGTTACAAGACGATGAAAATGTAAATGTTGGACAAAACAGTGCAGATGAAGTGCGCCCTCCTTTACCTGTTGTGAGAGATACTCTGTATGATGATATGCTTTATAGGTATGTTATCCACATATTTGAAGATTTTTTTAGCTCAGTTGTACTTCATTGGTTTAATTTCTTTTTATATTGACATGACGATAATATATGAAATGGGAAAATAAGAGTGAAATGACAGAAACCTTATTGTTAAAAATTTACTGAACATCATGGCATTCTTATTTCTTGGTTTTAATAGATGTGCATGTGTGTATAATTTTGATCAGCATGCTGTTTTAAGTGCAGTTGGCATTGCGTGATTATATGTGTTTGTGGTCTTTATTCCGTTATCCAATGGAACTAGAAATTGTTGCTATGTGGCCAGGGTTTGCAGGTCTTTCTCCTATTTGTCTAATGAGGGCATTTCTGTTGAAGAGGTCATGCCTCATGTACATAGCTATCATTGAAGTTGAAGAATTGCAATATCTCCCTGTTTCTTGCATTCTAGTCTAATAAGTTTCTGACTTTTTTTTTGGATTTTTTTGAGTGTTTTGTTAAGAATTTGGCTTTCCTTCCTCTTTCAGTTTGCTTATGTTGAGCAGTTTTAGGTAGAATATTGGTTGAAATGCTATGAACAGAATGCTTTCCTAGAATCCTAGTCCTTTTATGTAAATCTGTTTTAGAAATGCATTTGAACATGGTAGGCTGTTTATTTTTCGGAAATTTTTTTTTTTGTTCTTTTTTTAAGTCTGGGGAAGAAGAAGAAGGATTGGAAGTTTTTTTTTCTTTCTTTCATTGCTTTATTTTTTTAGAACTTATTTTGTAGCTGCTTTCTTTTGTCGTATGATTGCCACTCTCTTGTTGTTATTGTAGGACAACAAGGATGGGATACCCGCCACAGGAATCAAGTTCATTGATGGCATTTCGCAACTTTGATGAGGAAATGAAACGTCCTGGGGTTTGGGAATCAGATCAAGGTACCACCTCTACTGCAGACAGTCCTCGAGATAACCTTGCTTCATTGTATCGTCCCCCATTTAAACTAATGTTAAATGGGTCATTTGAAAAGGCAAGGAAATAACTTCAAGTTTCTTCTTAATTAATTTTATTCATCGTTATACCTTTTTAACCTGGTTTTTTTGGGCGAATTCTGGGCTGTTGATATCCAGGCAAAGGGTGTTGCTTCTGTTCAGGATAAATGGATAGTAGTGAATATACAATCCACTAAGGAGTTCAGCTCTCATATGGTAGCTTTGAACATATCACATTTTGTTTGAGATTCTTTATGATGTTTGATACTTGCTTTAACTTTTGATTTTGCATGCATATGTTTATGAAGCTTAATCGGGATACATGGGCAAACGAAGCTGTTGCTCAAACCATCAGTTCTAACTTTATCTTTTGGCAGGTATGTTCATGATTCTCTGTAGGTTTTTATTTTACCTGGTCGGAAATTCCATGGCTACAGTATAGCTTCTTTCTGACACATCAATCACAGTCAATAAAAGAGTTACTCTTGTTTGAAAAAGTAAATTGTTCATTCCTTTTCCAATTGAGTTGGCAGTTGTTCTTATTTGGAAGAAGATAAGATTAGCCAATGCATTTACATTTTAGTTCATTCTAGTTTTGTTCTGATGCCATAAGAACTTATGGTAATGCCTGTGGGAGCCGTAAGTATTTTGAAAGTTTGGATCATTATTTTTGGTGTAGATAACTTGCAAAATTTTTCATTACTGCACTTTGTTTTGTGATGACATAGGTATATGATGATACAAGTGAAGGCAAGAAAGTTTGCACCTATTACAAATTGGATTCTATTCCTGTGGTGCTTGTCATTGACCCAATAACAGGACAGAAGATGCGTGCATGGAATGGAATGGTGCAACCTGAGAGTTTACTTGAGGTACATTTTACATTGATTTGCCTTTTAAACTTTTGTGGTCTCAGCATGTATGTGTGCTAAAATACTATTGCTCGAAACGTCTCAAAGTTTTATGTCGTTCCTTGGCTGATTTAAACTAACATTTTTAAATGATAGGATCTAGTACCATTTATGGATGGTGGCCCGAGGGACCATCATGTAACTCTGTCACATAAACGTCCAAGGGGAAGTTTTCAGCCTTCACAGAAAACCAAAGGCAAGTTAGGATTCTTGTTATTTTAAACCATATGTCTTGCATTTTCTGATTTGTCAGTTTGGACATATAATTTCTAAAGGCTACAGTTCCTTTCAAAGTTCTAAAATCTCATCCATGCAGCAGCTTACAAATGTATTACAACCCAGGCCTTTGTATATTAATTTGTTTGACATGATAAAGTGAGGTATATGTCAATGTTTTTGATTATAGTTAGATTTTCTTCTGTCCTTTTGGTTTGGGGAAAATTTATCTGTTTGTTTGGAATGTTCTGGTGGGAAGGCAGCACAGGTTATGCCTGAAGATAGAACCACCACAAGAAGGGCCATGATATGGCTAAGTCAAAGAATGATCAACATATAAAACTTTATGGGAATATTCAGCTTATCTTTATGTGTTCCTTGTACCTTTTTTATTTAGATATAATTATTTGTATCCGGCTACTTTGCTTTGTTGAAAGATACTACCTCAATCGAGACAGGATACCTTTGATTTGTCTTGTTGGGTTGAGATTTCAACCTTGAATTCTGCATTAGTGCTGGTTCTATGCGGTGCTTGTTTATTCCTTGTTTCTACCTGTATGCATTGTGATGCTCTGTCACTGTGTGCTTGTGCTGCTAGTCTGGTAGCAGTATATTTATTTCCTGTGGCATCCTCAGATGAAACTAATGAAGAAGACGAGGAGATGCTACGAGCCCTGGCTGCTTCTATGGAGGGTGTTAAGGACTCGAATAGAATGGTTTCTGACCAAAAAGTTACTTCTAGTGACGGGAAGGATGAGAAATCATGTTCAGCTAAGGAACCTGCATATCCACCATTGCCTGAAGAACCCAAGGTTGACCGGAGCCTTCTTTGTAGGGTTGGACTTCGTCTTCCCGATGGACGCAGAGTCCAGAGAAGTTTTCTGAAAACTGATCCAATACAGGTAAAATGTTCATCTTATCTGCACTCATTCTGGCATGTACTTCATAGTGGTGACAATTGCTACAAGTCACAAATGAAACAAATGAATGGAAGTAGACCAATTTGACTCAGCTCTTATCTTTCATTGAGCTCAGGTTGGATGGATCAGCTTATGTTGGACTGGTGCAGGGGATAATTTCCCCTTTCACTTTCTTAGAGATGCGTGTATTAGGATTTGACTCTTATCTGTTGAAAGAAAATGGAGTCTTCCATTTCTGTTTTGTTTAGCAAGTTATTCTTGCGACTTCCCAGAGCTCAAAAGATCAACCTAAAGTAAAGGGTTACATAGCTGCCCACAAAATCTTTTGGAGAGACGAAGCCATTCAGATTGTAATGGTGCGGTGACTAGCCTAGTGACTCTAGCCATGTTGATTTTAAAGTGTTCTTTTCTTAAATCATGATATATTGTTCTCTGTTCTCTATTAGCAGAAATATACTCCCATTGACCCGTAAGGCAGGGCAGTAAAACTATTTAGATTGTATCTAGCATAATATTCTGAATTTCGAATTTCTGTTTTTATCCAGCTGCTGTGGTCATTCTGCTCTTCTCAACTCGAGGAAGCTGAGACAAGATCATTTTGCTTAACACAGGCAATCCCGGGAGCAAAGAGTTTGGATTATGACAGTAAAATCACTTTTGGAGATTCAGGTCTTGCTAATTCTATGATCTCAGTTGCTTGGGAATGAAACCGTCTTAAAAGATTTTTCTGTTTGGGATTGGAAGTTGCCAGCATCCATGTTTCTCCACTTTTGCTTGCACTGTATGGAGTGCCTTGGAAATCTTGAAGTTGCATCTTACTTTTTTTTATTATGTAAATTCTCCATATTGTCAGCATGAATCTACAGCCGTGTTTATGCAGTTCCAAGATTATCTGACACTTTTGCCACATTACTAGTTCCTCGCATGAGCTTGTCATGTGCCAACTGTGGATAGCGATTCGAACTTCATATCCCTGCATCTTTTCTTCTTTTGAAAAGGGTAAAAAAAAAAAAAAAGTAAACGGCAAGTTTTCTTTAAATACTTGTGAGCCTAGCTTGTGGAACTAAACCGAACTGAAGTATGTAGGATCAAGACCGAATTAAATCGGTTCAGTTCAGTTTTGGTAGAAATATGGATTTGGTTTGATTTTTTAGTCTTTCGGTCGGTTCTTAGTTCGGTATAGTTTTTTACTCAAAAATCCTAAACTGGACTGGATCAAGATCTAAAAAAGTTTGGAAATTAAGAATTGAATCGAACTGAAATTGATCGGTTTGATTTTTCGGTCCGGTTCAGATCTGCACAGCCCTATGTAAGCCTGTGTTAGTTTCATCCATCAGTCCATATTTGGTTGGTGCTTTCTGTAATTAAGCTCTGCGCTTTTACATCTCTCTGCTTGAGGGGCGGATGCTGCCCCAAAATGAGCTAGTTTGCGGCCCTCAGAGGACACCTTACTTTCAAAAGGACCCGATAGTTTAATTATTTATAGTTATCTATATTTTTTAATCATAATCTAATTTATTTAACAAATCAATAAATGAATAGTTTAATCGATTCTAACACATCAAAAAATGAATTGGGTTTATTTGTTATACATTACATGTCGGCCTAGTTACCAAAAAAGAGTATAGGGTTCCATTCGTTCTTTCTGACACAGCTGCTTCTCATCACAGCCTAGATCTTGATTCTATTATGATATTTATAGAAAGAGAAGATCAGGAAGGGGCTGTGGTCCTCACGTGTGAGATGACTGTCTTATCGTATCGCTTTTCAAATTCTCCTATCCTTGATTCCTAACTTTAGATCTTCCCTTGTTATCTCCTGTTGTTAACAGGGAAAAGGTCCCTCTTCTAGTCGCTTTAGCCCGGAGTGATCTTACTACCTTAATTTCCATTTCATCCCCATTTCTTTTTCCTCTCCTTTCAAGCATCTCTTACCCTTTAAAGGTTAGCTATTGTCATTCATTAAGAATTATCATTCATGGCTAACTAAGCATTCATTCAAAGTTGACAAGGGAGTTTCGAACCATGTGAATACTACTTATTCTTGCAGGCAGGATGGTTTTCCTTGTTCCGATGATTGCTAATACCTCTTCCTGTGTCTTTCAATTTCTATACTTTTTTTCCTATACTTTGAATGTTGTAATAAAATTAACCAATTCTTTAATATTTTTCTTCATTAAACCCTATACTTTGAACTTTATAACAAAATTATCATATCCTTTAATATTTTCTTTATTGAACCTTATACTTTCATTTTTGTTCCTTTTTTCTTACAATTGACTTGTTGTTGGTTGTTCCAATTAAAAATAGTTGATATCATTCAAAAAAGTGTTATTTATTTCTGCATTCAAGAGTTGTAAATTCCAGGAAAAATAAAGTTAATTATTAAATTTAATTATTACACGTACATAATTTATTTCCTTCTAGTGTAACTCTATTTTGTCTGTTTATCTTCATCAGGTATCTATATATCTACATGTGTTGCAAATGATTGTAATTTTTTTTTCAAATTTCACGTGTCTTGGTTTTAGTATTATTGTTTTACAAAAGTGTATTTTCTAAAATACTGTATATCTTACGATTCAGTATGCTGACTATCAACTTTTTTTCCTAATCAAAAATTATTTTTAATTCCAAATTAATAATTTTTATCATAAAAATTATCGGAATGTGAAAAAAGAAACAAAAGTGAAAGTATAGGTTTTAATGAAAAAAAATTAAAGAATTGGTTAATTTTGTTACAAAATTCAAAGTACAGAGTTTAATGAAAAAATTGTTAAAGAATTGGTTAATTTTGTTACAAAGTTCAAAAGACAGGATTTTTTTTGATAATTAAGTGTGCATGTAAAACCTCGATTAATTAATATTCGATAAATTAATAATCTCGATTAAATAACAATTTTTCTCGGTCTCAATTTAGATAAATATACCAAAGCACTGTTCGATAAATTAATAATTTCTATAAAATAATATTTTTCTTTGGTTTCAACGATATTAATTTATCGAGATTTTACTGTATCTTAAAATGTATAAAAATGCCTATCATCATTTTTATTTAGGAAAATATTTTCTAAATTTAAATAAATATTTAATTAAGTTTTTCTTGTATTTTCTTATAAAATTTAACCAAATTCAGATATTTTAAAGAGTATTTTTAGTTATTTTGTTTAATATAAATTGAGAATCTTATATAGCATCATCGGATTTATAATTTAATAGTTTTAAAAAATATTTATTAACCCTAATTAATTTAAAAGTTTTTTATTTACAAAATTCAAATTTAGTAAATTGGTGAACAATCAAACTAAGCAACTCTAGTAACACTATCTAATAAAATAAATCAGTGAAGAACGTATAAGTAAATTTGCCGATTTTCTCCCTTGTGCATTTTTTTATATATATATTGTGTAAATTTCAAATTTGAATATTATGAAATATACTAAAGCAAATACTAATTTGTTTTTTTTTTAATGAAAGCAAATAAGTAATTTGTTGAAAGAAGTATGCTCTTTTGATTGCTCCAAGACTCGACCGCAAACTAATCTTCAATTTTTAAGAATGTTAGGAAATTGGTGACTCTAATAATGAGTGCAAAGAAAAATGTGACACCGTACAAAGATTTCCCTGTACAATTGTTGCCACGTGATCTGTATTTCTCACCAGACCTTGTAAGATCGGACGTTGTCTTGTAATCATTCATTCTTTTCACCATTTTTCATTTCATAGAATTTTTAATCAGTTGCTTATAAATTTTGCATTTTCTCTTTTATTTTTTCTAATGAAAAGCAGTTAAAAAAAAGAATTAAAAAAAGAATTTTATGAGAGAACAAATTAAGCTGACTAATTTAATCTAGCACTTCATTAATTTGTTTCGGTGGAAATCAAAAGAAACGAGAAGAAATCTAATTTTTTAAGTTGTCACTGCTATGATTGCTCAAATGTAACGAAAATTAAAACAAATACAATACATCAATAATTTCTCTCCAAAATATTTTGGAGCGAAACCAAAGAAAATAAGATATACAAAAAAAAAAAAAAAGTAAACTCCGTTTATTAAAATATCCTTGATTGTAACAAATATATTCTAATATTAATATACAAATATAATTCTAAAAGCATGTATAATTTTTAAAACCAATTCATTTCCTTTCCACGGTGATCTTTAAAAGCTATAAAACATAAATAAATAATTTTTATTTTCCTTTTTTTTATTCTTCATCACTCATTTTCTCTTTCTTTTACTCTTTTTGGAAAAAAAAATGATGGATTAAACACCAACGTTGTGTAACATACGAAATATTATTATTTTGTTTGTACACGTACATAGCCAAATATAATGATTAAACTGACAGAGTGGGGTAATTACTTTTTTCTCTCTATATTTTACTCTAATCCATTAAATACCCCCTCACATTTGAGTGATATATTTTTTTACTCTCTATATTTTATTTTTACTACAGTGATTACCCCTTTTAATACAATTTTCATTGATTTCTATTATTTTATATTAAATTAAAAGCAATGAATCATAGTTAATAATAAAATATGATATTTTAATGATAAAATATTCAAATTAGTGTTTAAATATATTTTATTATAAATAAAAATGGTAATAAAAGTATTTACAATTAGGTTTTATAAATATTTATATTCATAATAAAAAAATATGTTTATTCACTAATTTACATGTTTTTATCATTATAATACCGTATTTTAATATTTTAATTTTAAATATGATTTTCTTTATTTTTTATTAATTAAAATTGTATGAAAAGGATAATTAAAGTAATAAAAACAAAATATAAAGATAAAAGAATATATATTTCAAATTTAAGAGGCATTTAGTATATTAGAATAAAACATGTAAAATGCAATTATCCCTTGCCATTCATCGGCCTCTTTTTCCTCTCCAACTTTTCGATGGTCTCTATCCTCCAATGCCATTCATCAATCATCGGCCTCTTTTCCCTCTCTGATTCCTTATAGCCCTCCATCTAAGTTTCTAATTTGATTACCGAGGGCAGGCAGATAATTAATGAGGATGGGGCTAGATTTTTATACTGCTCCCGTCAATAACTGTATTTTTTTTTAATGCTTTTCAAAATATAAGTAACATAAATAACCTCAAGTTAAATATTTATTTTGTATTTTGCAAAAAAAATATTTATTTTGTATGGATACAATTTTCTTTGCTGCTTTATAGTATATATCCAAATAAAGCATCTTTCTTTTTTAGAAATCAAATAAACTATGTCTTTTGTGTAAAAAAAAATGAATTATATAATTTTCAATATTTATATTTATTTATTAGCTTAAACTTAATATGCTAAAAATTTAGAATTTTTTCTCATTTAATTATTTTAATCAATTTTTTAGTTCTTAAAAAATAAATTTGAAATTTGTTTCTAGCTCCCAAATTGTAGTATAAATAGAGATTATTTTTATGAAATAGAATATTTAATTAAAAGAGATATTTTATTTTTTTTAAAGTTTTATTAAAAATTCTAACTTTAACTTTATACATAACTGATATATGCTTCAATCTAAGCGATTTAAAATTATTTTTATGTTTTTTTTTATCGAATTGATGCATCCTAAGAATTATAAATATGAACTCAATAAACTTCCGATACAAACACCTTATTAAGTGGGGATTGAACTAGAGACGGAGGTCTCGGTGATAGAATTACAATTTTGTTTCATCTTTAATATATATAGTTAAGGTATAATTTCAAATAATTTTCTTCTCTTTGATAACTAAAATTTTCATATATTTTTAGTATATAATATAAAAAAATAAGAGAACAATTAAATTTTAAAATAAAATCAGAAAATATAAAATATAAATATTAATCAATTTTTTATCATAAAAAATAATTCACTTGCCTTCAGTATCTAATAAGAAATAGTAACAACAAAAAATTTTACTCATGGACGCGGTTCAAGTGGTAAAATCACTTGGACTTACGAGCTTTAGATCTGGAGGTCGAGAGTTCAATCCTTGCATGAGGAGAATGTACTTTCAAATAGAACTCACTCGACCAGGATTATTTGGGATTTCAAATGGAAATCCAAATACCCAGAATAACAACAATTATCAAAAAAGGAAAACAACCTAAAATTTAGAACATGTAATACACACACATACAAGCGTATGATATTTTTTCAAAAATAAGTCGTAGTTTTTATTAAAAAATTCCCAAAGAAAGTTATTTATATGTCCTTGGAATTTAAAAATTAAGGAAGATGAAGTTGAACTATAATTATAGAAGCAATAGTTCGAATACTTTAGATTCGAAAAAAAAAATTGATAAGGTTTTCATTTTGTAAAATTACATGGTACATATGTTGGGGTGCAATCCAAAATTCCATATCGAAAATGTAAGAAAAAATTACATTGAATATAAGTGTCTACCTAACTCCATTAGTATGAGGCCTTTTGGGAGGTGCCCAAAAACAAATCCGTGTGGGTTTGGCCCAAAACGGACAATATCATACTAATGCTGGAGTTAAGGTGAGGTTTGCAGTCCTGACAAGTGGTATCAGAGCTAAGGTTCGAAGATTGAGCCAGCGGTGGACTGCATTATGTGGGAGGCCCTCAATTTGTCTGTGCGATTGGATTCGTGTTTGATGCCTTGTATCGAAAATCTTCCTGATATTGTGGTGGTCAGGCGGCGTGTCCCATTGGTTGATAGCGGCGGTGCAGGATAATTTGACTAATCAAGAAGATTATCATCCGATGGGAGGTCACATGGTGTGTGGTCCTTAGTTTGAGGGGAGGATTGTTGGGGTGCAACTCAAAGTCTCACATCGAAAATGTAAGGAAAAATTACATTGAATATAAGTGTCTACCTAACTCCATTAGTATGAGGCCTTTTGGGAGGTGCCCAAAAATAAATCCGTGCGGGCTTGGCCCAAAACGGACAATATCATACTAATGCTAGAGTTAAGGTGAGGTTTGCAGTCCTAACAACATATCCATCTGTAAGGTCTCTTAAGGCATAATCTAATGGTTGAGACATATGTATTGAATCTGAGAGTTTTAAGTGTAAATACTTCCTTTCTATATAAAACAAATATAAGATAATACATTACAAATAGATAATTTTCAATAAAACATAATATTTTGAAATTATTTTTTTATAATATATAATAGTTTTTAATCATATATTTAAGAGACCTTTGAATTAAAACACATTGTTGTTCCAAAGAATCATGTGTGTAATAAAGTTCTATGAGTATAT
>CANYLF012426869.1:0-10704 GCA_948193215.1 Bocquillonia castaneifolia
TAGTTTATACCAAAATTCTTCTGTCATCCATTGTACATGAAGAAATTTATGAATAAAGACAGAAGACATGAGAACAAGAAACTCCTTGGTTTCCAACTAAAACCCATAGTAGCTAATTAATTAACTCACTGATTTAAAAACCGGACCGGTTGAATCGCGAACTGGTGACTGGTCCGGTCTGAAAAACACTAAAAACCGGATTTTAAGGTTGAACCGAATTTGACCGGTTTTTGATAAGTTTTGACCGGTTGAACCTGTTAGACCGATCTACATATAAAAAAATTCAAAAAAATCAAAAAAAAAATTAAAAATTACCTTATATCCCTAAACCGATTGAACCTTAAACTGCTGGGCTAACCGGTTCGGTTTTTAAAACACTGAATTAACTAGGCCATGCCCTTAAATTAGCTAGGTTTATACGATTTCTTTTTTCTTGCCAAACTACCAAGTTGACATTTTTTATCCCATATGCAAACCCTATTTTCTTTATCACGACAAAAAAATTTTTGGTCACATGGCCTTTGAACAAACTTTAGTTAGTCTTTCAAAATCCGTCAAGATTGCATTCTTCGTTAATCCCAATTATTGTAATTCATGACGTACCAAATTCTCTTATTTTCTTTAAAAAAAATTAATTTTACTATTCCAACGAATTCACACTGTAAAACCTTCATTTGACGACTTCAAATTTTTACTACCAATTAATTATTCCTTAATTTAAGAACGAATTTTCTTTGATGATTTTTATGATATTACCAAATTAGCAAAATCAACCATTATTTTTCATAATTAAGTAATTAATATATATAATAATTATGATAATTCAAACACGTGGCAACATTTTGGTCCCATAAAAAACCATTTATACTTATTATGTCCATTCGTGGGCGGGAAAAGGGAAATGATGGTTTCTCTTAAATCCTAGACCAATTTAATGCACTTTATGGTGAGCCAAAACAACACAATCATGCTTAATTAAGTTCGAATAATTAAAGGATGCAACCAAATTAATATATTATGCAAAGAGCTTGGCGTCCCTCCATTAACAAATTAAACCTAATATTAGTACTACAAACATTGATGTATAGAGGATAAAACCCACTAATTCTTATTTAAACAATATCTTTATCCATGTTTTAATTAGTATTTTATTGCCATGGGTAGCCCATTATTGTATTTTTTTTTATAGAAGCAAAAAAAAAGTAACGAGAGAATAAAGATAAAAATTGTTATTTTGTTTGGCTAGTTGATTAATTTCCTTACACTTTTATAAATATATGCTGAAAATTGTTTGATGAGAGAGTGAAATATATGCGTTAGTTTGTTCCATTCGCGGGCATTTATTTTCCGTTGTAAATTTATTTTGCAATTAATATTATATGATATTAAACTGTCAAAAGAAAGTTTATAAGTGATGATATGGTCTTAATAGT
The DNA here is from genome assembly GCA_948193215.1 of Bocquillonia castaneifolia. Taxonomy (NCBI): domain Eukaryota; kingdom Viridiplantae; phylum Streptophyta; class Magnoliopsida; order Malpighiales; family Euphorbiaceae; genus Bocquillonia; species Bocquillonia castaneifolia. The sequence goes on from CANYLF012426869.1 coordinate 1,434, forward strand.
TGAGATATTGTAATCGATTTGTGAGTGATAGAGTAATAGGTTCGAATCCCAATATAAAAAAAATTCTAATACTACTGCTTAATTATTTGTATTATAATAATGTGAGTTTATGATGTTTGTAATTGATTCAAGAGTGCCGGATTGACTTTTTTAACTTTACAATTTTAAAAAATTCTAATTTTACGATTATTGATTGGATTTTCAGTCATTTGCATAATCTAACAGTAGAATCATATCCGGTGGAATTCAATCCCAAATTTGAATCTCCTCCCATTAGGGGAAAAAAAAAAGGCTTTTGAAAAATTGTGAATGAAGTCAGGGCGACTCAACCTAGTTGAGGAAGTAGAAGAAATAAAAAAAAGGTCAGCGATAATGGCATAAAATGAGAAGGGCCTACAAGGGAGGGTTGTGTTAGCCACTGAGTTAGACATACACCCGAGACAAAGGGTGCTTCTTTCCACGTACATAACAACTAAGTTCTCCTATAAAACAGCCACCCAACCACCCATTTACTACTTGATAATAACGTTAGACAAAACATTTGCCAACCCTTAATTTGTCCTAGAAAGCTTCACTTTCTCTACATTCTCCATCACTTTTACAATAATAGATTTAGATATCATCATCACCACCACCATGTCCAAGATTCATCCAGCAGATCAGAAGAGAATTAGCAGCAGCCAGGATGATGACCATTTGTTATTGGTAGATAAAGAAAAGGTTCATAGAAAAATATGTACTCTCACTGTGTGGAAAAGATCAAGCATGACCTTTCAGGGCACTGATGGATTCACAGTGTTTGATCCGCATGGAAGATTGGTATTTCGTGTTGATAATTACTCCAGGAAGAACCGTTGTGTTGGTAATGGTATTGTCCTTATGGACGGAGTTGGCAACGCCTTGCTCACTTTGAAACCTCAGGTACGTAGAGTTCACAATTCTACGTAACAAACATGTGATGTTTTACAGAATAATGAGCCTTGAGTTGGATTTTCACTAATCTTATTAGACCCTGATTGGCATGTCTAGCTAGCTTTATCTCTTAGTATTGTTACTAAATTGTGTATATAATTTCATCTTTTATGCTTTAATTTTAATTTAAATTTTAATTTTTAGTCCATCCATCTAACAATAAAATGAACTATGAACAGATGATGAGCATGCAATACCAATGGAATGCCTACACAGGATGTGAAGATGGGTGTTTAAAGAATCCAAGGATCAAATTGTTTTCAATGAGGAGTTCATCGGTGATTTTTCCTTCAGGGAAAAATATAGCAGAGATATTCATGGGAGGTGTAACGAGACAAGGTAATCAGAAACCGGATTTTAGGATCGAGGGATCGTTCAGAGCAAGAGATTGCAAAATCAAGACTGCCAATGGCGAGGTGGTAGCCAAGATGGCTAGGAAAAAAGTGAACACAACAATCTTGCTAAGCGAGGATGTGTTTAGTCTAATAGTACAGCCTGGTATTGACACTAAGCTCATTATGGCCTTTTTAATTGTTTTAGATCGCATTAGCAGTAAGCCCTTTACACCTGTTTTGTGTTCTTAAATTTATTTGTGTATAAACAAGGAGAGAACCGTACATAGACCTCATTCGCACATAAATGAATTTTTAATTTTAGTTTTGACAGAATGACTATTTTGAGTGGATGGAAGGCTATACAGATTACAGAATAATCAAGGATTTTTGCAGTTTACGTTACTATTTCTGGCATACTTTATGCTTGAACACTTGACAATTGGCAAACGAGAATCCAACTTCATGATAAGCGTTCCAATATGAACAAGGAACACCAACACAACTTATCAAGTCCGCTCTCCCAACTCAAAAAAAATAAAAGGCCTGCATTAATTTCCCAAGATACTAACTCAATTCAGGCTTACAGTTCACAGATACACCCTGTTTTTTCCCATCTTATGTTCAAGCTGCTATATTTGTGCAATGAAATTATTCTTATTTTTTTAGGGATTGGGGGGTTAAGGTAAAACTTAGCAACTGACCAAATAGCTTTGCAACATCACGTGTTAAATTGATGCACATGTGAAATCGATGCCTCAAAAGGTAAAATCATTTTATTTGTCTCATGTCATGCATGAACCTCAGTCAAATGGTAAAATAAAAACACTACTACTAAATGCCCTTTAAAAGTCAAGTTCACACCCGGTCTTTCTACGCATGTAACTTTGCAGTAGTAACGCCTCCCAATACATAACCTAATAGTTCAGACAGACATATATTGGACCTGAAAGTTTCAGATTCAAATCCCCTCTCCCCCAACTCAAAAATAAAATAAATAAAAAAAAGAACTTTATAGCAGTAGCAAAAGCAAAGAAGAAGAGTTGGGAGTATGAATCTAACCGAGGAAAAATGACACATCTGTTTACTGCATAAGTAATAATTAATGTATACATGGAGATAACGCAGCACTTAAATGTGTGCTGAACTTCTGATACTGATTCTAATAATGCCTACTTGGCTTTCCTAATAAATCTACATCTCAACTCTCAATGACTCATTTTTGCTATCAATGCCTTGGATCCAATTCCAAGAGCAGTATTAAGAAAAAAAAAATACAAATACAACTGCCTGCCAATACTAACTTGGCAATCGCATGTGACCCTACCAATGGGATTGCAACTACAAATCGCAAACACATTGCACCACATGTATGTTAGTACAAGTTACTCTGGCAACCATAAATAAGCTCCTATCCATGTCTGGGCCTGACCTCGGCTCAATCATCACCAGATATGAAAGTTTTACCTTCATAATACTTCTTTTCACTTTCTGCTTTTTTCTCGTTGCGCTTCTGAACAGAGGAAAACCTCAAATTAGAGAGAACCAGGAAAAAAAACAGCAGGTACAATATGACAATTACTCATCTAGTCCTCTATTTCTCCAAATTAATTGATTAAAAAGATCATATTAAACATGCATGCAAACTGTGCTAAAGGCAAACCTGAAATACAGCAGCTTTGAATTCCTAATTTACTTCCTCCATTTTTCTATTCATCCTATTAACCTACTAACTAATTTTTAATATAAAATCCAGAAGCAAACCTGGTATGCTTCATGATTTGCTACGATCCTCCTAATTATTGTGGTAGTTGTAATATCCAGAGGGCTGTTCAAAACTTTGAAGATACCCATACTGATTGGAACCTGATATGGATTAGGGTTCTCCTGCAGGACCAAATAAAATATCAGGCAAAAGAAATTCATCTCAGCAACATCAAAATCGATCAATTTGTACATTCAACAAAAGAAGCTAAGTGTTTGATATTTACATCTTGATAATCTATGTTCTCTGCTACTGTTCCATGCACCACCAAAGAGATGTTAAAGGTTGTTATCTGCAGCCACCAATAATTTCCACATAAGTAAAAAGAAAAAAAAAAACTTTGTAGAACTTATGTATACCACATTATAACAATCATTTCCTAGAAATAAAAAAATAATAATAAAGAAAACAGTCATAACTTTTCTTATCTTGCTCAATTAAACAATCACACACTGGAATCTGTATGATTCACCTAGAAATCATGACAAAAATATGAGCATTTCTAAGAGCCACTTAACACTGCATTCCCATGAATGCAGAGAAATTACAAAAGTGAAATTTCAATTTAAATCAGAGAGTAAATTGTTAAAAATTCTAAGCTTGGAAGGTGGAAGTACACAAGCTCAAGCCTTGAATGTGGCAAACTTAAGGTATAATGTTCAAAATATAACTGCACATGATCCCAATCACATTACCATGCAGGAGCAACGATTGGGAGGGACCTTTCAATCCTTTAAAAGCTAAAGGGCTGGGACAGCGGCTTACAGGTTGAATACCTTAACAACACAAGTCATTCCCTGCACCCTACCCTTCCGTTTCACTCGTAGTTTCTTGTATTCCCAAATATTTATACATAAAGAAGCATGATGCTACCTCCTCTTTTTCTTTTTGGTTCTTTTTCCTTCATGAAACTCAGATCACAATGTGCAATGTCTATTATACTTTATACATAATTGCTGAAATTGTTAAAAAAAATTAAAAAAAAAACACTTTCTTGAATGTTTAAAGTGATGGTAACTTTAGCAAAAGATGAATCTGTCAACTTTTGACCATAGATAATCCAAGAAAGAGCATATTCAAGAAACTAGTGGCAACAGTAATATTTTGACATACTAACCATGTCCTTAGAAACTTCTGGTGGAGCACCAATTATCACCTCATCCACATAACGACAAGCCAAAACACTTAAACTTCTTTCGTGAAGATTCATGATAGGGCGATGTGCTCCTCTTCTAGCACTGCAAAACCAGTTTGAAAAAGAAACAAATATTACAAAACTAACCGTGCATAAATTAAAACCATAAAAATTTCTTATCATATACTAGATGCCAATTTTGACCATCTGATGTTATAATCAACAATTACAGCTAAGCTTTCAACATGGGGAAAAGAATAAAGATTGAATCCTATTCTCAAATATAAACAGCCATCTAAAGAGAAGTTTTTGTATGATACTGAAGCATCAGACCATCCCGACATCTTTACATCATAAACTTGTTGCATCTGTCGATTAATTATTATGGTACCATATCACTCAAGATAATGAGAGGCTGCATGCTTAAAAGTTTTCATGTTTTTGAGGCTTAATCTACATAACATAGAAACCACAAGTCCACCATAGGCATATTCTCCCAAACACTTGATCCAACTCCAAGGCATAAGCTCCGGTAGAAATCAAATATGATCAATCTTAATTCTTAGAAAACTTTCACCTACAGCTTGGCCTAAGTAAATGCTAAATATTCAAGAGCCAGGCAATAAAAAATACGTTCCCATTTCAATAAATAAAACTTTGTAGAAAGCCAGCTTGCTAAAAAGAAGGAAGGGGAAGTCATTTTTATTGCCATTGAACTCCAAATGCAGCATGCTACAGAGGGGCAGGAAAAAATACATGAAAATAATAGTCAAAAAGTTGAACTCAGAGCAGATAGAGACATGAAGACAAAAGAAACTAAAATAATATGTTTGCTCCGCTGCTCCGCTGCTAAAGATGTTCATATCGAGCATTCGTCAAACACAGATGATGGTCACACTTATGACTTCGAGTCTGAATCATGGACCTAAGACAATGTTTCAATTTTGACATTTGCACATTGTACAGGTGGAAAAAAAATCAAGACAGAATATTCCATATGGACAATAAAAGAGATACCTGACAGTCTGATCATTGTGTATTCCTACAAGAAGGAAATCCCCAAGCCCTCGAGCAATCCTCAGAATCTAAACAATAAATAGCAGTTAAACCATCAATTCAACAAAGACTTAAAGTACATTTTAATTAAATCAGCTATATTCATCTTTGGCACTATTACAACAATGGCAATACTCTAAAACAAGAAAAACAGCCTTTTCTTCATATTTAATTAATGTATCATCAGGTTTGCCTCCTCTTGATTGCTGCAAGCTTTACGGTGGTCACCATATCTGACAAACTGTAGACCATAAGCTAAGGAGTGCAATATAGTAACATGATCAAAAGGCTAAACCAGCCCAATTAAACATTCATGTAATCAATATCCAAACATTTTAATGCCCCACTAAACTACAAGCTTGCACTACTGAGCTCAACTCCAATTCCTGTCTATTGCTTTCTAGGCTTCTATTTGTCATGCTTAGCTTGTTAGATCACTTATGCATTGAATTTCTGTCATCCATTTTATTTGCAAACTTTTAATCTGCGAGACCCAACAACAACCTAAGATGAAATAGAGAATTGAATAACCTTCTTTTCACCCACAACAATGTAACTTCTTACTTTCCACACATAATTTAACCTTTATTCTACATTCTCTTACAACAGTCATGTATCAAGTCAAAGCTCCTCAACTTGCTGCACTTACTTTCGCACACATTTCTCCATCACTCAACATGAGGCTGTCGTAGACTTGTACTAATCTTAAACGCAATCATATTCTGAATCCATGAATAATGGAAGATAACAATTACGATGCACATTTTCACTTCATCCAGCTTCTCTAACTTCATGTATAACATTCTCATCAAAATTACCCTCCTGTAAGAAGGATTGATCGTATGCATAAAACTAAGTTTTCAGCCATATGTTTATGATCCTTGTTGCTACTCAATCACTGAAATTCCTATTGTTATGAAGAAGCATTCCATACGCTTGGTTTAGTTCCACCTACTAACAAAAAATTTTCACCCCAAGGATCCTTCAATATGTCTGACTAAATACTCTCCTAACATCCTTTCAACAGCCAGACCTACAGGCTACAGATCTATTACAACAGAACTCCCATACATCATGAAGCACTGAATTGAATACATCTCTTCATTATACCTACTATTCTCCCCTAAAATCACTTCAACAACTAGTCCATATGCCAGCTTGTTACAGAAGGGTGCTGGATCATCTCTCCTTCCATTAATTTCATACAAGCTACTGAATCATCAAGCGTCACATGCACATGGGCACACATAAAATCTAATTTACAGTGACCAGAAGCATCTAAAAGTTAAAATTCTGTACTGTTAAACATATTCCCAGAACAACAAAATTAATTTACCCCTAATTACAAGATGACACAAATAGCAAAGAAACTTTTACCTCAACATGTCCAGCATGAAAAAGATCAAAAGCACCATCTATATAAACAATGCGTGCATCAGGACCAGGACCCTGCAACCACATTTAGAAAAAAAAAATGGTTCCATTTTCAAGCTGTCAAAAATTTTTAAAAATCAAATTCATTATATAGAATATACCTTGCCATTGGAAAATTGAACAATCCTACGTGAAGTAGGAAGAAAGTGAGAAACACGTGTTCCAGTTCTAGGTCCACCATCTTCCAATTTCTGATCATGGCCATGGCTAAATTGCCTTTGTAAGGACGAATTCTTGTGACTGCCACTAATTGATCTCTCTCTGGTACAAAGTAACATTCTACCTAACAATAATGATAATAAAGCAACAATTCAATCATATTATACAATATAAATAAAAAAATGACATAATTAAATACATAAATAAGCATACCAACAATATCAGTGCTAGAAACGCCTTCAGTACGTTTAATTTGCTTATAACGGCCAGCCTTTTTAGCTAGAGCATAAGCATCAGTACCGTCAGGCAAAACACAAGGATCATCACCGTGAATAATATAATCAATATTATATTCCTCAAACAACTTCTTCATGAAATCTTCCGTTATAGCATACGGAGCATCAGGAATAACTTCGTGAACCCACTTAACGGCGTTAACCATAATAAGTCTCTCGTGAAGAGGCGTAACAGGAGGACCTTTATTAGCGATAATTTCGGCGTCACTAACGACGCCAACAACTAATTCATCGCCTAAAGCACGGGCTTGACGGAGGGCGTTGCAGTGGCCGTAATGCATCATGTCGAAACAACCGTCCATGTAAACACGGACCTTCTTCTTCTTCTTGCGACGGAAGCCGGAGATGGCGGAGGTGTTTTTGAGGCAGATTCCGATGAGTGAAACTCCGACTACAATAGCGAGACATGTGGCAACGGTTTTTTTAGTTAACTGTGAATCGGCGGTGAACATCGTCGTTTGAAATGTGTCTGTATGGTGTTTGATGAAATTCCTAAGCTAATAATAATGTCGATAACATTGCGTATGCATCTTTCATTTAGTTGACTTGCTCTCTACACCTGTCGTTTATGTTTTTAAGAAAGAGAGGCGGTTAGGGCTTCCTTCTTCCAGAATCCCTCTTTTGTCGTATTATCGGAAAATTTAAAATTTTCATTTCCTTTTTCTTTTTTCTTTTTTTTTTAACTATTCTTTTTTTTTTTTTTTAATTATTGAATTGAACTGCTTTGAAAATGGTTGAATTCTATTTGTTTGAATTGAATTCTCGCATTTTCTTCGTGGTCAAATTTTAGTCTAATGCCGCTAAATTTTGTTAACGGGGTCGAATAACTCTTTTTTATTTTTTCATCATATAATTAATTCCTTATTTAGAAAGTTAAAAGGCCTAATGTAAAAAAATTCATAATTTTTCATTTCTTTGCAATTTTAACCAAACATTTTAAATTTTTTTAAGTTGTCTCAATCTTTACTTTGCACCTTAATTATGTCCAAGTTACTAAAATTTATATAAAATTATATATTATTAATGATTTAATTGACACAAATGCTTATGAAACAAAATAAATTACAATTACACATTACTTATAAATCACTTATAACTATTAATTTAATAATTTTATATAATTTATACTAATTTGAGTAAGTTTGACACAATTGAAAAGTAAAGAAAATGTTGAGACAATTCAAAAAAATTAAAAAATATGATTAAAATTGCTCACGAACGAAAAGGTTTGGATTCTGTTTTTTCTTTACATTAGGCCTTGTATAATGTTAAATAACTTCATTTTTTTTAGTTGAAATGACCATTGATAAACTAAAAAAAAATCAAATGTAGCTAACATTTTATATGATTGGTTTTGATCTTTGAATTTATGAGATGGAGTCAAATACGTTTTCAAATAAGTCTTGTTCAAAAAAAATACATGTTCAAATAACTGAATAAGTCATTTTTGTATGTTTAGATTCAGAATTATATTATGCACATAAAAAGTAGAATTATTGAACTCTTTTTATAAATTGGATGATTTATATAATGGAAATATCATAAATAGTTAGTCTTGCTTTATAAATTTAATTATATAGATGCATCTGAAATTCATATTCAATTTTATTTTATTTTTTAATCAGATGGCAAAGGCTGATAGTAAAGGGAAAATTATTATATTTTTTTTGTTATTTTTATGACTTTAACATAATTTCAATCTTCCCTCAAAAAAAACATAATTTCAATCTAATCTTCATACGGATGTTTATGCATGACGAAATAAAAGGAAAAACGCATATTTTATCCCATGCACTTCATCTCATTTCCCAATTTACCCCATGTACTCTAATTTGATAACACTTGTCCCTTGTACTCGAATTTACACCCACATTAAGGACAAATTCAACGGAGTCCTTGACAACGTTAGTAGAGTGAATTATAAGAGGAGAAAAAACCTGTTTTACCCCCTGTACATTCGATTTTTTTACATTTACCCCTTGTATTCTATTTTTTTTTTGAATTTACCTCATGTACATAATTTTCAGCTACAATAAGTTCAATTTAAATGGTATCTCTTTGGTTTAATTTCACACACGGTCTTTGACTTTTTCATATTGTATTATCATGGTCCTTTTATTTT
>CANYLF012426918.1:0-10049 GCA_948193215.1 Bocquillonia castaneifolia
TTGTTTTAAAACTGTGTTTTCTGTTTAAAAAATTTCATTTTGGAAATTTTTGGCTTACAACGATCGTTGCTATTTTTATCACGATCGTTGCTGATTTGCAACGAGCTCGTTGCTAATTTCCCACGAGCTCGTGTACCTTACAGGATCTTTGGACAATTTTCGTGTATTTTACAACGATCACTGTTCATCCACAACGATCGTTGCACTATTCACAACGATCGTTGCAACCCTATTTTCAGAGAAAAATTTATTTTCGAAAGGATTTGAAATTGGATTTTAATTTATGATTAATTACTATTATTATATATATTAATATGTATTATATGGTGTTAGATTCGGGTCGTTGCATAGGCACGAGCATATTTGTATGCATTTTGGTTGGGATGTAAGAGAAGGTTGTGAGCTAAGTGTGACATGTATATATATGTGTATATTTTAGAAAATGTTTGAATAAAGTTGATTTTAGGTCAATTATATGTTTTATGGAATTTTCAATATTCCTTGTATGTAATATTATTGTGTTTTAAAGTTGGAAAGTTTGTTATATATATAAGTTGATTTTATAGCCTGTTGGGGTCTGTTTTTACAGGGAAAAGCCGAAAATTCTATTTTAAAACTGTGATTTTTGGGAAACTATTTCGTTTTAAACTTTTTAACTTAACAACGATCGTTGCTGTTTTAACAATGAGCTCGTTGTTGATTCCCACGAGCTCGTGTATCTTGTTGGAACTTTTGGCCATTTTCATGAATTTTAACAACGATCACTGTGCATCCAACAACGATTGTTGCATATTTGACAACGATCGTTGCTCACTTAATAACGATCGTTGTTATCCTATTTAAAAAAAATATTTTTGGAAGGGAGTTTTATTTGAAAATTAATTCAAGATTAATTACTATTATTATGTATTTTATCCCTTATTACATTGTTTTAGTTTCGGGTCATTTCATCATAGGTCCGGCCGGACCTTCATGATGCAGAGGAGGAAATAAAGGCTTTGGAGCAATAAATCAATCGAAGCTTCAAGGTCGATCGATTTATCCTCTCCCGGGTATCGATCGGTAAGATTTCTTTATTTTTTTTTTATGTAAATCACCTAGATCTTTTTTTGTTAAATAATTAATCTGACATTTAATTAATAAAACCCGGTAATAAGTACAATAAAATGGTAGAAACTCATTTCACCTTTCCATTCTTAAAGGGTGTATGTATATTACTGTCATTCCAATATTTCGGGTAAATGATAAATAAACTAATGTGCAAACATTAATTTGTCAATAAAAATATAAAAATAAATTAGAAACTAACTGTGGATGTCTTGCATGTAAATAAATAAGGAAATAATCCACTTGGCTAACCATTATTAAAATAAATAGAAAACTCACAAAATCCAGCCAATCGCAATCAATTAATTAAGGTTAAATATAGTGGACTTAATGTTGAACTAAAATTTTGATTAGAAACAATAATAGGTGCGACCATTCATTGCATCCTACTTTCTGGGTGATTTATCGCTTTATATTGTTTGTCTCTGGTAGGAAATAATGACCTCATTACTTAATTAAATGGAAAATTGCCCCAACTATGGATGACTTATTCCGAACCCAGAAATCATCTGGTGTGATGACGAATGGGATTTTTCCAAAAATGAATCTACCTGTTTGTTAATCACTAGGTGATCCCGAAGCAATTCTGGTGGCGACTCAACATTTTTCGTAAATTCTAAAAATCCATTTAGTGGGTTTGTCACGATTGCTATTGGATGCCAACCGACGGGCACAGTAAGACGCTTCCCAGGCGCTCTGTCCACAGTGGCGACTCCACTAGGGAACTTTTTACAAATAAAAATGAATGAAGGTTCCGAACAATTTCCATCTTTTTAATTAATCTGGTCATTATTTTCTTTTGCATTGCACGTAATTTTGCATTTTTAGGAGTCCCTATTAAACCCCAGTACCATCTATAATGCTACCCAACAATTTCACTCATTTCTTGGGATGTATTATCGATGGACCACTCACAGTGATTGAGTATCCTACCCGGCTTACCATCCTTGCGATGGTTAATGAGTCGCGGTTAATGTGAAACTCATACTAGTTCTCCTACCATCCTAGCAATGGTTAACGGGAGTCCGACTCTGTGGGAGCCTTCTTAGCCAAACCAAAGAGTCAAAAGCCCAGCATGTAATGACCAATAGAAGTTTTCACTAGGTTGTACCCGCTAATTCTATCTATTATGATGCTGCCATGAGTATTTATGATAATCAAGCCTAAAGCCTATGCTGAAACTCTGCCAGCCTAAAAGCAAGAGTGGGGCCAAAAGGATAAAAAACTGGATTATCATTGATGCTATTATCTGCTAGGACAGTTAGAGAGAGCATTTATATACGACGGTACTATCATCCTTTGTTGATGAAATAAAGTACCACAGCCTACCTAGGAAATGGATTTTTGACCAATGGAATACGTGTACGGGAGAAATAAGGTTGCAAGGTCTGCCAATTGGTAGTATTTGTTATGTGTACAGCTAACAAGTTTTCTTGTTTTCTTGTCATACATATATGCATACATCCATACATGCATTTGCATTTCATGCATCATTATAAACCTTCTGTTTTGTAGGCAATTACAATATGGCCAACAACATCAGCATCCAACAAATCCGTGAAATTGTGAAAGATGAGGTACGGACCATGTTACAAGAATTCTTGGGAATGCAACTTTAGAACCATCAAGTAGATCATCCTAGAAAGCATGAGGAGGCCGACAAAAGGAGAAACCCCAAGTGCAAGTTTAACTTTGTTCATCCTGCTACACAGTCGAGAGATTTAGCTAAGGTTAATATGATTAGGCCTTGCAGGCAATTCTTAGACTTCAACCTTCCACTATCAGAAGCCTTTCAAAGATTGAAAAAGCAGGGACTCTTGACCCCAGAGCCAGTAAAGACTATTCCTAACCCTGAAGCTCCGAACTATGTTCTAAATGCTTACTGTGAATTTCATCATGTTGACAGGCATCATACTGATAACTGTATCAAACTTAAATGTGCAGTCCAAGACTTGATTGATGCTGGAAAGATCACAGATCCTGAGGCCAGGCAGTCCAATTCTTAGAGCAGCGATGGTCAAAATTCCAGCTCTTAACCCAACTTGTCGAACATCTATGTGCTTTTCCAATAATGTAGTTGTCTTTATTTGCTAGTCAATGATAGAACGTATGTTTCCTTCTGTTTAATTAGCATCTCTTTCATGGCATGAATGCACTACATCATGATGGTTCATTTAACATTTCTACAAAGCCTGGAAGTACTTGTTGCCATTAAAAAAAAGAGAGAAAAAAAAGAGAAAATGAAAAAGAACAAAAACATCATGTTCAACCCTGAAATGGTCATGATCAGCAATGGCATCACGAGCACAAGTCAAGCAGAGCACCACTAAAGGATTGCCGGTACTAGAGTTCACCTCAAAATATCTAATGCCTCTAAAAAATGCTTCCAAACATGCTCCTTTACAAGCTGAAACAAAATGTCAAAATCTCTCTGTGACTAAAAAAAAAGAGCCTGATGAGTTGAAAACCCTTTTGTGGGCGGCTCATGCAAAAGTTAAGGCAAGCCTGCTAAGGTGAAAACCTCGTAAAGAGGCGCCTTAGGTAAAAAGACAAGGCTAAAAAAAAGAAGGGTAAAAAAAGAAGAAGAAGAAAAAGAAAATGAGGAAACAGAGAGATTCAAATTAAAGCATGCCTAAGTGACTGTGAAGCATGGCCAAAACTGATCAGGCCCATATGAAAGGGCAAAGAAAATAAGCAGAGAGTGAGATCCCGAATTGGTGGTTAATTATAAAACCTAAAGAGCACGATCCCTGATAATAACGACATCATGTCCAGAATGTAAAGTACACTTTTGTGGCATTGTTAAATGAACTAGAATTGATTCTAAATTTCTTATTGCATCAATTAATGTCATTGCATTCAAACCATAAAAAGAAATGCTAAGCGAACAAGATGAAACAGATATGAGACTAGCAATAACTCATTGTTTAGAATGCCATGTCAGTCGAACAATCTTCAATGATGCACCTGCTACGTAGACTAGTTCTTGATCGAACAAGGGGCAAAACAGTTATAGGTCAATTTCAGAATTGATAAGCAGCTCAGGAATGCTAAGTTTCCACCATGGACATGGTCATCAACTCCAAACAAAAATTCTCTTCATTGCTCAATGAAGATGATGTTCCTTTTCACAGCCTCGCTACAGGTTCTTCTCGATATATCAATTGGATTCGTCTTGCTCAGCACTCTTTAGCCAATCGCCCCTGAGATTAACTGAACTAAACTCTGACACTGCCCCACAATGCCATATCACAAGGCCGCAATCAACACTACTTGCACCTCATCGAAGTCAGTTGGGGGGCATGATTAAGGATAGTTTTTCCTGATAATCATATCTGCAAAAAGAGAAAAAGAAAAAAAAATGAAATGGCTTGATGAGTTGTAAAATCCCTTCGAGGGCAATTCATGCAAAAGTCAAGGCACCAATAAAAATAATAATAAATAAAAGCCCGATAAGTTGAAAACCAATTCATGGGCGGCTTATGCAAAAGTTAGGGCAGCTTGCTAGGGTGAAAACCTGGCAAAGAGGCGCTCTTGGCAAAAGTTAAGGCATGAACAAAATAAAATGAGATATGGTTACTGGGAAAAGCAGAAGACTCCACAGAGAATTTAACCAGTCAGGACTTCAAATAAGAATAGTCGAGATTTGATCAACACATTTTTCAAAAGCAGCTTGAACATTGTTATACTGGCCAACCTGGGGCAACTGAACATACGGGTACAAACTGATGAAGCTTCACCAGGGCAATGCAATAGGCCTTCCATAAGAAAGAAAACCATGAGCCCAGCTAGACTCAGAAGCTACAACACCTCCTAAGAATGTTGGCAAGCTACGCAGGCAGGGGGCAAATCTCATCTTTCTCGGTCGATGCTATCTAATACCTTGATGATCAAGACCAAGCCATGACAAAACTCATTCCTCAGTGAGTGGATATGCTAGAATTCACTATCTTTTATTTGAGAAGTCCTTTTTGAACGTATAGAGGCACAAGACGAAATTTGGGTAGATAAGAGCCAAATCTTCATCTCCTCTAGAAGAGCAAGAACTCAGATCAGGACCTCTAATCCTAATCAAAACAAGGAATATGTGGAACAGTCATCAATCCGTACCTTCTCTATCATTGAAGTGATAAGGCAACCCATTGTTCAAATATCTTGAAGTGGCAACAACAGAATCTAGTCCACTACAGCTTTAGAGCATACAGATGAAGACACCTAACGTTGAACAGGGGAAATTCAAACATTTAGCATGGCATGCTGAATTATTTTGCATCATGTAGGCGTCCATCCATACACTTGTAAAGATAATTGACATCCAACATGACATATGCATTTACAGGGAAGAACACCCCATCCATGCATGCACAAAGAGGAAAGATGACTAACATTACACATCCTGTAAAGACAAATTGCATATATCATGCATACATCCACAACATGCATACATTGTACAGGCAACTAAGAAAATCACAAAGGTTCAACCAAAAGGAATGAGAGCACTTTTACTTGGGAAACAACCTCATGATAACCAGAGTCTACTTTGACATGACATGATGAACAACTCCGACCCAACAAAGCAAAGGGAATAAAATGACTTCACCAGAGTACAGGAATAGCGGTACAAAACTAGCAAGACAAGATTAATGGAAACCATGCTGGGGGCAACCTTTTCCTAGACGCTATGCCAATCAAGTCACATCATCATTGCAGATGGGGACACTGTATCATGGAAACCATGTGTACGAGCAAACACAGATGTGGGAGTATTGGG
Source organism: Bocquillonia castaneifolia (assembly GCA_948193215.1). Taxonomy (NCBI): domain Eukaryota; kingdom Viridiplantae; phylum Streptophyta; class Magnoliopsida; order Malpighiales; family Euphorbiaceae; genus Bocquillonia; species Bocquillonia castaneifolia. The sequence goes on from CANYLF012426918.1 coordinate 5,879, forward strand.
TCAGGAGCTGACATGGACTTCTAGGATGAGTTAAAAGAACAAGGCAATAGAAAGCTTAAGGACAAGCAGAATCCCACTCACATACAGGCCAACATATCCCTAGATGGAGCAAAGCAAAGCATTTGAAACTCGGGGGCAAGACGAGACCTTCTAACGACAACATTAGGAAAGTGTTGTCAACAAAGACTCGCTAGGCGAATGATGAACCTCAGAAAGAAAATAGCCTGTCAGACCAACACTGTAGAGAAATCATAATCTTCTTACAACTGAGAGGAATGTCAAGTGTAAATCTCATGGGCAGCACAGTCACAATCTGAATTAATCCAAAAGATGATAATCCAACTTTGTGAAATCATCTTGAAGGTAGCAAACCATCTCCAGAAAGCCTTGTTGATAGCAAATCACTCACTGCTCAAAGACACAATTGGCAGTAATTCGCCATCAGCTCCAGAACTCCCAGTAAAACCAACGAGCCATCATCAGCTTCAGAAGTTTTGGTGACAGCAAGCCACCAATAGCTCCATAACTTTTGATGAAGGAAAGCCACCATCAACTCCAGTACTCCAGATGACAGCAAACCACCTTCAAATTCCAGAACCACCGACGACAATAAGCCACCTTCAATCTCAGTTAATAACAAACTGCCCTCATCCTCAGCAAACTCAGAAAATATAGTCGGCAACAAGACATTTCCAGAAAGCCATTATGATAGCAAATCACCCATTACTCAGAAACACTATCGGCAGCGAGCCATCTCCAATAATCTTAGGTGACTGCAAGCCACCAACGACTCCAAAACTTCTGGTGGTGAAAAACCACCATCAACTCCAGGACTTCAGGCGACAGCAAGCCACCATCAACTCCATGACCTCTGGTGACCACAAGCCACCTCCAACATATCAACATCCAGTATCTGCGGAGATGTGCTACCTCCAATGTATCGACGATGACTATCTTTGGAGATGTACTACCTCCAATTTATCGGTGACGACTATCTTTGGAGACGCGCTACCTCCAATTTATCGGTGACGACTATCTAAGGAGACGTACTACTCCAACGTATCGGCGATGACTATCTTTGGAGACGTACTACATCCAATTTATCAGTGACGACTATCTTTGGAGACATACTATCTCCAATGTATCGGCGATGACTATCTTTGGAGATGTACTACCTCCAATTTATCGGTGATGACTATCTATGGAGACGTACAACCTCCAATTTATCGGTGACCAGTATCTATGGAGACGTACTACCTCCGACTTATCGATGACGACTATCTATGGAGATGAACAACCTCCCACTTATCGGTGATGACTATCTACGTAGGCGTACTATCTCCAACTTATCGTCGATGACTATCGAACCCCCGAGCCAGAAACACAGACTGTATCCTTTTATTAGGTTTGTTTATGTTTGTTTACTTTGACGTTTGTTTATTCATGTTTTTATAACATTGCTAAACTCTGACAAAGCGGGGGCAACTGTAGACACCTGATTTTTGGATGCAGGTCATGGAAGTGGCTCGGGGTGCCCGATGATGAATACGGTCTATTTTAGACCACTTTCAGTACTCAATTTCTTAGTTTAAAGGCATGAGAACTAAAAAAAATGATATTTCAAGTTTTTATTTTAAATAATATTTTAATTTTAATTTTTATTCTTATCTTTAATTTTTTTAGTTTTTAAAATAATAATAATAATAATAATAATAATAATAATAATAATAATAAAAGAGAAAATTAGGTTTATGAAAATTAGGTATAGGAAAATTAGATGTAGGAAGATTAGGTGTATGAAAATTAGGTTTATGAAAATTATGTGTAGGAAAATTAGATTTAAGAAAATTAGGTTTAAGAAAATTAGGTGTGAAAAAATTAGGTTTAAGAAAATTAGGTGAAAAAAAAGATATAAATAAGAGAAGGAGGAAGAGGAGAATGGGGATTTTTCTTTGAAGGGAGGTTTTTCTTTGAAAGGATTTTTCTTGGAGGAGGATTTTTTGGAGGGGAGTTCTTCCATTTTTAGAGAGAGTTATTTTCTTCAAAAAAAAAAACTTTAATTTTCTTTGAAAAAATATTTGAGAAAATAAAAAAAATAAATACATAAGAAAACTAAGTGTTCTTCAATTTTCCTAAGTTTTTCATCTTCAATTCTCTACTATAATTCAATCTTGAAGGGTATAATACCATAATCTTTGAGGGTACACCATGCATCCATGACCCAAGAACACTAATCTCAACTTCTTTTAATTTATTTTATTTACTTTCTATATTTATTTGATTTCCATTTTATTAATTATGTGTGTTTTATTTTCATGATTTAGTCATTATTATATATTTCTAACATGATTTAGATAGTTAAAGTGAATGGTTAAAGTTATTTTGTGTTATTATTTATTGATGTAACTTAGTTTAATTTTATTTCTTTTATTTTTATTTATTCTTTACTTTTATACTTTTATTATGTTCATAATGTTTTAATCTTATGTCTAGATCACTCATCTTAGTTTTCTTGTTGATTGGGTATTTTATTTATGTATTAGGTAGTATAGAATAATTTTTTTACATGAATTAATTTAGTTTATGTCCTTATTTCCCTATATAATTTAGTTTATAACTTTTAGCACTTTAATTATAGTCTTCATAATTTTTATGTATTTTAATGTAGTATTTACTTAATTTTAACATATTACATTTATTATAATGTATATGTTATTATGAAGTAATTATTTAATTTAGTGTAATATTATATATATTATAATTTTTAGGAGGATTCCCATAATTTATTAAATTCATTTTTTATTTTGCATTAAATTCAAATCCTTGGGCCTAGAAGGTCCGATCGAATGTTCATAGGTCCGGCCGGACCTTCATGATGCAGAGGAGGAAATAAAGGCTTTGGAGCAATAAATCAATCGAAGCTTCAAGGTCAATCGATTTATCCTCTCCCGGGTAGGTCGATTGATCGGTAAGATTTCTTTATTTTTTTACGTAAATCACCTAGAACTTTTTTTGTTAAATAATTAATCTGACATTTAATTAATAAAATCCGGTAATAAGTACAATAAAATGGTAGAAACTCATTTCACATTTCCATTCTTTAAGGGTGTATGTATATTACTGTCATTCCAATATTTCGGGTAAATGATAAATAACTAATGTGCAAACATTAACTTGTCAATAAAAATATGAAAATAAATTAGAAACTACCCGTGGATGTCTTGCATGTAAATAAATAAGGAAATAATCCACTTGGCTAACCATTATTAAAATAAATAGAAACTCACAAAATCTAACCAATTGCAATCAATTAATTAAGGTTAAATATAGTGGACTTAATGCAGAACTAAAATTTTGATTAGAAACAATATTAGGCGCCCCATTCATTGCATTTTACTTTCTCGGTGATTTATCGCTTTATATTGTTTGTCTCTGGTAGGAAATAATGACCTCATTACTTAATTAAATGGAAAATTGCCCCAAGTATGGATGACTCATTCCGAACCCAGAAATCATCTAGTGTGATGACAAATGGGATTTTTCCGAAAAGGAATCTACCTGTTTATTAATCACTAGGTGACCCCGAATCGGGTGGGGACTCCACATTTTTCATAAATTCTAAAAATCCATTTAGTGGGTATGTCTCCATTGCTATTGGACACCAACAGACGGGCAGCGGTAAGACGTGTCCCGGGCGCTCTGTCCATAGAGTTAGAGATGAAAGGTGAAGAAAATTCCTTACCCAAACCTTCAACCATGAGTTTTCTATGAGGCACCTTAGACAATGGAGTTTGCCCCTTAAGTTTCCTAACAAATTTTTGAAGTTCCCTCTTAGTATTCTCAAGGTGTGCTTGCATCCTTTCATGGTGCTCTAATTCCACAATCTTTTGCAAGCTCAAAAACTCTTCATGTGGCTCATGGAAAGCTTGATGCCATGCTCTAATGGCGGTCCTTTGTGCTAAAGTTTTAGCATAGGGAAGAGTTGGAGGTTGATGGGGTGGAATAGGCATGGGTTTTCCATGTGGGTGTGGAGTGTAACGTCCATAATTAATTAACAATTAATTATGCATCTAAGTATGATTAATCATTTCATTAAGTATTGGCATCATTAGTATGTTTGATTTTGTTAATTGAGGTTGATTCATTGGTGATTATGAGTAGGAGGGGTGTA
>CANYLF012428717.1:0-14046 GCA_948193215.1 Bocquillonia castaneifolia
GAGCAATCAAAATCCAACAATACCATATATAAATTCTCTTTAACATATAAATATATTTAACATAAATGCATATATATAAATAATTCAACAAAATAATCAATATATAAAATATTAATTACGATTCAATATGCATGAATTACTGTAATAAAAATATAACGAATGCATGCAATTTAATAAAATAAAAATGATATAACTCACAGAACTGTCGCTCATGTCCTACTGTTCAGGAGCAGGATCGCTACCAGCCTGAAGATCTATATAAATTAACATAATAATTTTATCAGAAACAATACAAAGATATCTTAAATAAAGATTTAGAATCCTATTACGACCTCGAAAACCTATTTCTAACCTGGACATGTTTATCGAGATAGATCTACTGAAAATTTAGCAGCATCTCCCCTATAATACGGATATCTCTCCACTAAAGTGAAGCCCGTATCTACAAGCAAACGCACTTCTACAATCAACACCACATACCGGACCTACCAATTTACTCGGATTGATCCTCACAAACTTTACCGTAATAGCAAATAATATTTTATTATTACTTTTATATAGAACTCATCACACCATTAACTCTATCAATTAATACTTATTTAATGTCCATTGATACCATTTAATAACCTTTATATCAGTCCGATACTTATACCGTCTTAACTCGGTTTACAGTTTGATTAATTATTCGACCGGTCTATCTTATTTATTTAAATATCAAATCAACTCCAGTATAACTTATTTAACATCCTAATAACATATTTAAAGCTTAATCATATAAATTAGACACTTAATACGCATTTCCGCGATTTCCATAGACCACATTTTAACTTCCGAGATTTTTAATTTAAAATATACACATCATATACCTATTGACCCTTTACAAAAGTTATCTAAAATAATTTATAGTATTTAAAAAAAATATTTCGGGACCTGTCTGGAGTGGGGCCCACCAGACCACCATCAACGACGGCGCGTGGTCGCCCACGGCGGATCTGGTGGCCTAAAGCTCCAGATTGAAGCAAAATACCATGGGGAGTCTAAAAATACCTTCGACACGCCTGGAAGTGGTTGGAATAGTGCAGATAGGGCCAAAAACAACCGGCGGTGGCGTGAACTTTGATTGCTCTGTTCACCGTCAAATCAGCTCTAATTTGGATGATTCAAGACTCTAAATCACACTAATCTTCACGATCAACAATTCTCCAGTGTCAATTTCAGTTAAAAATGGCTAGAAATTGATTTCCCATGTTGGTCAGTTTTCACAAAACTTTCGACACTCCGATCTCCCAATTACGGCAACGGCTGCTGAAATTGTTGATATGTATGGATCTAAGAGTGGAAGTGCCATTTTGGGTCGTGCTTTATAAACTTGAGCACATTATATGCATTTAGCCTCAATAATTTTCTTGTTGCTATCTCTAATAGCCTTAAAATGGTCCCAAACAGGATACCTAGTCTCTTGCTGCTTCCTTTTACCAATCACAACAGCATTTTGGGGCTGAGATGACCCCTCACCAACTACATTTTGGAGCTGAGATAACCCTTCGCCAAGTACTTGAATAGGTGCAACATCATTGGAACTAGCAGGATTATTATTGCCAGTTCCAATTTGTTGCTAATCTGTCATTTGTAAAGATAAAACAATTCAGCAAGTTATTAAAAAAACCTGTAAACCAATTTTATTGATAGTAAAAAAAGTTTAAAAAAAATTAGCATTACCTCAATAAGCCAACTAGTTTTTATTCTATCAAAAGCAGCAATTGGAACAGAACAGAACAGAATAGCTTCCACCACTGATCCAATAAATTTTGCAAAACAATAAGAATCACCAAATAAAATAAATAGTTTTTAAGAAATTAAAAAATCAGAAAATAAAAAAATGAATGTATACACTTAATATAATTAATAATAATCATTTTATGAGATTTTTTAAATTATAAATATTTAATTTTTATTTATTTGTGTTATAATTGGTTCAAATTAATTTTTATATATTTTTTAATGTTATTATATATTTGAAGAGTTAGGAAAAAGATATATAATTTCTTTTATACACAAATATTTTATAGAATAAAATTTAGTAATATGTAATTGAAACTCAGGAATCCATCTACTTTAACTAAATAAAAGATAAATTGATTTTTGAAAAGTTAAAAATACTATATATGATCCTAAAAACTTTATGCATTAAAAGAATAATTCATCAACAATATAAGGTCTCAAGTGGTATTTTTACAAGTCAAAACTCAAATTAAAATAGAAGGTAGCAGGTCATAAAGTGAAAAAAGCAAATTTGTTATGGTCGAAAAAAATGAACGGCTCAGATTAATTTCACTTTAATTTTCACTTTAATGTGATAGTCTAAAATTTGGACTATAGGAAGGAAGTCCTACCATAGAATGACCATATATATATATATATATAGACACACACACACTACTTATTAGTACTATAGAAAAACATAACATTACTATTGATCTCATTTATCGACCAATAAATTAATTAATGTTATGATCAGAAAAACAAAAGTACAAAATGGGCCACATGCAAATTATATTTTTGTCACTAAACTCAAAGAGAATTTTTGCTTTACTTTTCTCAACGTGTGCTTCCAACCATAAATTTTTGTTTGCACTATTATACATAGTACATTATTTTTACCTATATTAAATTTATTATGACTCATTTCATATTCCATATCACCTTTATGAATTATTGATAAATTACCATAATAAATTACAATGAAAAAGATTAAGAAAAATCTGTGTGTGTGTGTATATAGCTAATAGCACGAACATTAATTACCATATATTTTCTCTTTAACCTAAGAAAAAAAAGCACTAACGATACCATATCTTTCTCGATACAACAATTAAAATCCTAGCAGAGCATTGAAATGCCTTCTAATAACAAAGACACTTAATTAGGAGTTAAAAAAGAAAAGAAAAAAAAAAGATAAGGAAACATAAAATCAAACTGTAAGATACTAAAGGCAGTCATTTTTGGACTCTTTGAACTTCTCATTCACACATAGCTACCCCACTAGCTTCATTCTCTACAATTTTTGATCTGCTTGGGACCAACATCAAGCAGTCAAAAATTATAAAATAAACAATGAACCAACCTCAAGCAACCAAATGAACCAATCAGAAATCTAAAATCATAAAAAAAACGTAAACAGAATTGTAGAATGACAAAATGAGCAATAAAATAAAAAAACAAAAAGCAAAATCATCAAATAAAGCAAACAGAATTACAGAATGATGAAAACACAGCGCAACCAGCAAGTCAAGAAAAAAAATTGCATCATAAATCATAGAAGAAAATGCAACAAGTCAACAAACAAAACTTGCAACATCATCAACCATGGTTTAAAAAACAGAATAAGATAAGAAAAAAAAGTAAAAAATGAAAATAGAGTTAGAGAGAAAAATCAGAGATATTACCTTAAAAAAAGCTTACAGCTTTACTTAAAACTTGAACATTGGAGGATTCATCAGCGAATATATACAACCCATCAGTGAAAAAATTAAAAAAAAATATCAGAATCATTAATAGATGTATATATATTACTGATTTACTAAAACAAAAGAAGAGAAGCTAAGAAAGAGAAAGAAATAGCATAAAAGAAATTCAAAAGGAAAAAGTTCTTACCATTAATTAATTAAAGCTTCAAGGCTTCGAACTTTATCAACAGATCTAATACCAACATATAAAATGCCCCCAATCATGAATAAAAAGTAAACAAGATTGAATCTTTTTAACAAAATAAGAAAATAAAAAATCCATTAACTCACCTTTCTTTCCAAAACCAAAAGGATTCTTCATTTTTTTTTAATTTTTTCATAGTTCTAAACTAATTTATATTTTGATCTATCATTATGGAAGATCAGTAAACAAAAATACATCTAACAAACATCATTTGATTTCTGTTCTTTTTAATGATTTTGAGACTATAAAAGACACTGAGGATGAAGGAATAATGAAAAGGAAGAAGATAGGAACTACATCGAAGGTTTTAGATGAAGGGAAATTAGGATTTGTGGAGACTGAAGAGGGAAGAGGAAGGGAAAGGATTAGGTTTCAGATGTGCGGCGCGAGAGAGAATAGGAGAGGAAGAGAGAATAGCAAATAAGAAGAAAGGCAAAAAATAAGAGAAGTGTATTAGGGTTAGGTTAATTTTTACATATATAGGAGTGCTATACGACGTAGTTTTAGGAATATCCTTTATAAGTTTGGTTTTTTGGTTCGGTTCGGTCTCTTAATTTTCAAAACCCAACTGCAAACCAAAAACCAAAAATCTCTTTATCCCCAACCGAACCTACCCAAATAACCGAACCAACCAAACAGTCCAATTAAGAACGGTTCGGTTTGGTTCGGTTCTTCGGGTAGGTTCGGTTTCTGCACAGCCCTATTAATAAAGATAAAATAGGCTCGGCTCTACTAACATGACTCTATTGTTGTCATGCAATACCTTTGATGCGTTATTAGCATCTTCTCCAATGGTTGAGTTCCACAATATCGTGCTATAGTATATCAACAACCAATATTCAATTGAAATATTTAGATCAAGCTTGAGAAATAATCTATAAAATCTATGATTGATTTCACAGATAAATCTCTCAAGAATAAAGAACTCTCATAAAATGAGAATAGAACTCCCACAAGAGGAGAAGAAATAACTCCCATAAAAAGAGACTAAAAACACATAATCAATCATGGATGAAAACATCCAATTTATTTAAAAAGTAAAAAAAAACTAAGAAATAAAAAAGAGGGGTTTATCACTGGCAAAAGGCTGATGACAGCCCAAGAAATAATGAAGAAAAATAGAGTGGTTAGGGTTTTGGGAGAGAAAACAAAAGAGAGAAATTCTTTCACTGGATCGGAATGGCACAACGTTTGTTATTTTTTTTTGTTTTTATATCCACATTATCACCTCCTCTTTTAATACCAAATTAATTTATTCTACTTGTAAAAATTTTCTAACTTACTATAATCCATTTCAAACAAAAAAAACAATAATAAACAACTCACTTCTCATTACCTATTAATTATTATAAAAATTTTAACAATTAACTTTGAATGCATTAATAGATAAAGTTGGAGGCTTTCTACCCCACTTTTTTTTTTTTATGAATGTTGTTGTGTTAAAAGAAAAGACCAACATAAATTGTCAAAGAATTACAAAAAAAAAAAAAGAGAAAAGAATAGGAGTTACAAATAAGAGTGTCTACAGAGTAAGGTATTCCGGGGTACTTGCATTTGGTTAAAAAAGCAGCTAGATACAAGCTTGAATAGAAAATGTCTCTAGGCTTTGCTATCTCATCAAAAATCTTTTCGTTTGTCCATTTCCAATTTCCCATAACAAAATCATCCACAAGGATGTGACAAACGCCTTTTGGTGTTTACCTTTCACAATCGACGAGTGTGCGAAATGACAGTGAATAAGAAGGTGCTCTTGTGTTTCATGGTTATCATAGAATGGACAAGAGACATCTTCAATGTTCATATGTAGAGTGTTTGAAATGAAGGATCTTGTAGAGAGCTTTTGATGAAGGACTGTCCAAATGCAGAATTTGTTTTTGGGTAATGCAATGGATGACTAGCATAATTGAAACTGTTTTGTTTTGTTGGACCGAGCTGTCATATAAGCGTTAGTAAAGGAGCTCATGGTGTAGGTGTTGGATATGTGTTTTTTCCAAATAATTTTATCTTCTCCTGCATACATTGGACAACCTTCAATAATGGTGCGCAACTCTTCCAGTCGAGTTTATTGGTGGTATCTGAGGTTGCAAGTCCATACAGGCCTGCCATGACTGACAAGCAGTAAAGACTTAGCTAGAGAGACCGGGATTGAAGAATCAGAAGCTAGCATAAAAAGATCTCGATACCTCGCAGACAAGGGTTGAGAGTCATGAATCCATCTATCTTCCCAAAATTTGAAATGAGTACCTGTTCCTAGAATAAATCTACATGAACCAATAAATAGGTCCCAGATATACTGGTTAGAGATGCAAACCTGGTAGACACCTTTCCAAATGTGAGATAGGCAATTTACGTTTGCTGAAGTGATGTCTAACCAAGATGAAATGTGGTTAAGTTGAAGAGCGACCTGGTGCCAAATGGAGTTTGGAGTTGATGGATGAATTTTCCAGATCCATATGAGAAGTAAGCTTGCATTTCTGAGAGGAAGTGTGCAACACCCAACATTTTAACTATCGAAAACTTCTAACGGTTTGAATAAAATTGTAGTTTTTGAATTATTTTGGACAATTTATGCACTTTTTCTTCAATATAACTTTATATTCTTCAATAATATACTTAGGTAGACCTTAAAAATCAATTTAGAAAAATTATAGAAGTCAAATACAAAAAAGTTACTATTAGGGCAGCAACCAGGAAAAAACAAAACTTAAATTCTTACTTGAAAACTTAAATTATTTCACCCCCTAAACGAATTAGTTTTGGTTTGAATTTTATAGGGTTTTTAGGAGACTTATTAAGGTATCAAATTGTCAAAATTTTAGAGAAAATACTGTTGATTAACTAGCTTCAAGTTACATCACAAATTGAGGTAAAAACAGCCCCAAATTTTAAGACAGTACAATAAATGTTCTAGGTAGTATTTTAACTCTAACTTCTTATCATTTAAACTTCAAACATATATTCACATTCTCATATGAAAATCATACATACATTAGACTTACATAATTAATTTAAATTCTAACTTAGCTAATTTAAATTAAGCACACATATTTAATCCATAAGATAAAAAGAAAACCAACCTTAAACAAATTTATGATTATCAAGTTAACCTTACACATCATACACTAGGTTATTAACCACATCACACATACTTTATAATCATATTTTACATTCCCAAAATGCTTCGTGCAATATGTATTCTCCTCCAGCCCACCTGAAATGCTCGATGATGTGAAATGCAGGAATTGCACGGTTTTGACTATCAACTAGTAAATTGTCCTGAAAAATATGCCAAGGGATGAGCTGGCTACTCAATAAACATTTAGCAAATCAAATAACAAGCACCTTAAGTAGAAGTTATCCAAACTCATAAAGATAATATAAATAAACCAGCACTTTACGCAATACAAAATACCAAAGTAACCATTTATACAAAAATTACCAAACATATACAATTCAATCACAAGATCGGGTAGATGACTCATCCTCACCAAATCATTTTCCTCATTCTTTCACAAATGTGAATAGGTGGCCACCGATGAGACTATCTCACCGGCTCAGTCTTGCCATCCCTCGACAGGCAGCTATCCCACCAGCTCAGCTTCCCGAATCACACAACCCATTTTCCCCGAGTCAATCTAAACCCATTTCAACATAGCCCAATAACAATACTTATTTCCGTCATAGCACGACTTATCAAATCTTACCAAATCATCATACAATCACATATCCAAGTAGCCATCCAAAACCACAACACATATATTTAAGTTAAACATAAGTTCAAAACCATAACAATCAACACATGTACAACACACATCTAAGTTGGAATTTTCCACTCAACACACTTATCATTTAATATACTTACCAAATCATAGGCAAAGTTCAAGGGTTTGGGTTACCCCTTTCCTCACCAACAATTCCTTTGCCTTTGGGGTCACCTAAACAATAAAATTCAATAACATACACACACTTAAAATCACACATAACATATAATCATCAAAACATAATTATTCCCCCAATTCCTAAATCACCATAGGTTTACTAATCAATTCAAAGTATAATTTAATACACAAAAATACACATATATTTATTAGTCACTAATCTGTCTACAATATCCAAATTCACCAAATGGACACCTGTACATAATTTAATATGATGCATGAGATGAATGATACATAACAACATGCATGTACATGTAGACAGCTTACATGTATTGACTTTAAAAATTCACCAGAAATTATATACACTTGATAAAATTTTGAAATTTTATAGGATTATACTTCCATCAAAATAAAAACCGTAGCAATAAGAATCACCTCAAAATCATCTGTATAAATAAAGTTATGGTTTTTCTAATACAACTACTCCTAACCTGTTATAAACAGAGTAATCCAAAGTTTGGCCTTCAAAACCCAACCAAATAGATGAATTAAATTCTCAAATTTTGCAGGGTTGTAAAGCACATCCTAATGTTTCCATGGACATAAAATTCATCCAATTTGGACTTGTATAACTCAAGTTATGATAAAAATACTAAGGCTATTTTTCAGGGTATAAAACAGAAATTTATACTTTGAATAAATTCATGTAATTAACCCAAAATAATATTATTTCTACAAATTAATACATAATTCATGCTTAATCAAGTCTTAGTTATATGATTACAACTTAAAATCAAGTTTCCCCAAAATTTTACATAAACCCTAAATTAATTAAAAACTACAAAAGGAAATACTTACCTCAATTGTCTTCTAAACTTTCGAATTAATCTACTTACATTAAATCCTCCTCCAAACTTTAATTTTCTTCTCTATTAAAAGCTATATAATTTTATCAATAGAGGTTTTGGTAGAAGAAAAGAATACGTATAGAAAGGAAGAAAGAAAAGAAAAGAGAAGAAAGATATATGTTTGTGTGGGTGGTGATGGATAGTTGAGTGGTGGAATTGTCCACCATCTCCTATTATTATTATTATTGTTATTATTATTATTATTATTATTATTATTATTATTATTATTATTATTATTTTACCACTTATTCCCTCTCCTATCTACCATATATAGTCTCCCAAACCCAATATCTAATCCACCCTGACTAAAAATTATACTAACCAATAACTCCTCCAACTTTTCCTATAATTAGGTCCTTATTCTAACCTAACTTCCATAGACTTTACTACACGCACAATACTTTTCTACCACACTTTATTATGCAATGTATTACACATAAATATGATGCAAATGATATGATTAATGATATGTTAATGCATATTGATTTTTAATTTAATTTTTTTAATACGGCTGTGACAATTCTCCCCCACTTAGGAAACTTCATCCTCGAAATTCACTACTCACCACTAATCGTGTCAAACAAATACGGGTACTTGATCCTCATATGCTTCTTTACTTCCCAAGTTGCTTCTTTGGATGAATGTTGACTCCACTTCACTTTCACCATAGGAAATTCCTTGCTTCTCAATTTTATGACTTGTCTATCCAGAATTTCCACTAGTTCTTCAATATAGGTCAAGTTTTCTGAAATTTCTACTTCTAGAGGTTGAATAATATGGCTCGGGTCTGAACTATACCTCCTAAGCATTGAAACATGGATAACATTATGCACCCGAGTTAACTCTGGAGGTAATACAAGTCTGTAAGCTAAAGGACCAACCCGCTCTAGAATTTCATATGGCCCAATGTAACGTGGACTCAATTTACCCTGTTTACCAAATCGCAGTATACCCCTCCAGGTTAAAACCCACAAAAACACTTTATCCCCCACTTCATACTCAATGTCTATTCTATGCTTGTTTGCATAACTTTTCTGCCTATCTTAAGATGCTTTGATACACTACTTTATCACTTTAATCTTGTCAATTGTTTCTTGAACAATCTCTGGGCCTTCTAGTTGTCTTAAAACTTCTACATCCCAACACATAGGGCTTCTACATTTTGTTCCATATAGGGCTTCATATGGAGACATACCAATAGTAGAATGGAAACTGTTATTATAAGAAAATTCCATTAAGGGTACTTGTTCATCCGAATTCCCATTGTATTCTAGTGCACACGCCCTTAACATTGCTTCTAAGTCTTAATAGTTCTCTCTGACTGACCATCTGTCTGTGGTTGAAATACTGTGCTGAAATGTAGTTTAGTACCCATCGCTGCTTACAGACTTTTCCAGAAATGTAAAGTAAAATGAGGATCCCTGTCTGATACAATTGAATATGGCACACCATGTAATCTCACAATTTCTCTAACATATAAATGTGCTAACTTGTCTAAAGAATGAGTATGTTGAATAGGGAGAAAATGTGCAGATTTAGTTAATCTATCAACTATCACCCACACAGCATCATGCTTCCTAAAGGTGCAGGGTAAACCAATCACACAATCCATGGTTATTCGCTCCCATTTCCACTCAGGCACAGAAAAAGAATGTAGTTTACCTGCTGGTGCTTAGCGCTCAGCTTTTACCTGTTGGCATATTAAACATCTAGCAACATATTCAGCAACTTCCTTTTTTCATTTTGAGCCACCAATAATGCTTCTTCAAGTTACAGTACATTTTGGTACTCCTTGGATGCATGGAATAAGGTGAATCATGAGCCTCCTAGAAAATCTTCTGTTTCAGTTCTGTTAAGTTAGGAATATACACTCGATTCTTCATAACCCAAATACCATCATCCCACTCTGATATTTCATTCAACTTTCCCTCTTGTCTTTTCTTTTGGAGCTTCTTCAAATATGAATCAGTTAACTGTGCTTGCTTAATGTCTTCTAATAATTGTGGTCTTGTATTTATAATGGCTAACAAGACTCCATTTTCCTTAGAGATAGAAACACCCATAGCTCACAAAGAAACTATTGAATTCAATCGATATGTAATCATACCTGCAGCTCGTTCATCTAATTTCCTTCTTAAAGCATCAGCAAATTACATTTACATTCCCACGATGATAATCAATGGTACAGTCATAGCCCTTCAGTAACTCCATCCATCTCCTCTGTTTGAGGTTGAGTTCCTTCTGTGTAGGTATATATTTAAGGCTCTTATGATCAGTGTATATATGAAAAGTCTCACCATACAAATAATGTCTCTAGATCTTCAGGGCATGTATAATGGCTACAAGCTCCAAGTCATGGGTAGGATAGTTCAGTTCATGTGGTCTAAGTTGTCTGAATGCAAATGCTATTACCTGTTCACCTTGCATTAAAACAAATCCTAATCCATTCAAAGAAGCATCAGTATAAACAACATATTTTCCTCCCTGTCTAAGTAGAGCAAGTATAGGTGCAGAAGTCAATCGGTGCTTCAGTTCTTCAAAACTAGCCTGGCATCTGTCTGTCCACTGGAATTTAACTTCCTTCTTTAATAAATTTGTCAGTGGCTTTGCAATTATGGAAAAATCTTTCATAAACCGCCTACAATACCCTGCTAATCCCAGAAAACTGCGTACTTCTATCACATTCTTTGGTGCTTCCCATTCTCTGATTGCTTTCACCTTGGATGGATCAGGCTGAACTCCCTGTGCAGATACTATATGCCATAAAAATGCAATCTCATTCATCCAGAATTCACATTTACTAAATTTGGCATAAAGTTGTTTCTCCCTCAAAACTTGCAAAGCAGTTCTCAAATGGCTTTCATGTTGTTCTCGGCTAGGAGAGTATGTCAATATGTCATCAATAAAAATAATTACAAACTGATCCAAATATGGTTGAAAAATATTATTCATTAATGATATGAACGCAGCAGGTGCATTAGTTAACCCAAATGGCATCACAATAAATTCATAATGACCATACCGTATTCTGAATGCTATTTTGGGTATAGGACTCTCACCAACTCGAAACTGCCAATAACCAGATCGTAGATCAATTTTAGAGAAAACTGAGGCTCCTCTTAGTTAATCAAGTAGATGATCAATTCTAGGCAATGGATACTTGTTCTTTACTGTAATTTGATTCAATCTTCTGTAATCAATGCACAACCGCATGCTTCCATCTTTTTTCTTCACAAATAGGACTGGTGCTCCCCAAGGTGAAGTGCTAGGCCGGATGAACCCTTTTTCTAACAATTCTTCCAATTGCTTCTTTAATTCTTGAGGTTCTGATTGTGCCATTCTATATGGTGCTATGGAGATTGGTGCTACTCCTGGAATAGTTTCAATTTCAAAGTCAACCTCCCTTTGAGGTGGTAATCCGGGCAATTCTTCAGGAAACACATCTGAAAACTCTCTGACAACCGGCACTTCTGATACCCCTGGACTTACAATGGTAGTGTCTACCATATTTGCTAAATATGCATCACATCCAGATTTGATTAAGTTAAATGTAGTAGTGGCAGATATCAAACAAGTAGGTACAATGCTCCTCTCCCCAATTATCACAGTTTTCAACTCATCCGCAATTTCCATCTTCACCTTTTTTGTGAGACAATCAACCAATGCATGATTCCGTGACAACCAATCCATACCCAATATTACATCAAAATCCCTCAAATTAATTACCACCAAATCAACTGGCAGATTAATATTACCAACCAAAATAGAACATGACTTAACTGCATTATTAACTATAATTTATCCCCCTGCAGGCATTGACACACAAATGTCATGTCCTAATGGTTCTACTTCAGAATGAGTTTTCAATGCAAAGTCAAGTGCTATGAATGAATATGTTGAACCAGGATCAATAAGTATATATGCATCATGCCCATTTATGTTTAAAGTACATGTGATAATCTTTAGAGAAGTAGTAGCCTCATGTCGCGTGATTGCATAGACTCTTACCTGTGGTAATTGACTGTGATCCCCTGTATGCATATAAGCTGATGTAGCTCCACCTCCCCTACCACCCCCTCCTCGACCTCTACCGGCTATTGTGGAACTTATATTACTTGCCACACTACTCTAGCGTCCAGAAGGATATGAACTAATGTTGCCTTTGCCCCTACCCATGGGAAATTCCCTAGCATAATGTCCTATCTTTCCACAATTAAAACATTCTCCAGGTCTAGTTGATGGCTTGGGTCCCCAGCATTCCCCACTATAATTCTTGCCACAAGTGCCATAAATAGGTACATATCCTCTACCAGAAAACCTAGAAGTGTTTTGCATATGCACTGATCCTCAACTTCTACCCAAAGTCATACTAGTAGGACCCCGAGACTGATAACTATCCCTGTCTCTGAAACCTCCTTGCTGACTCCATAATCCTCCCCTAGGAGTGAATGAGGTACCCCTAGAGTAAGAAGGAGTAAATGTGCCAGTTGTCTTCTTTTTCTTTACTTCCACTACTTTTCTTTCCAGAATTGTATCTTCAGCTCTTATTGCAGCTTCCTGCAAAGCAATAAAGGTAGGTGGTTGCACTGCCAGCCTCTCCCATATCTTCAACCTTGAACCTCTCTCAAATCTGTTTCTCTTCAGTTCATCAGTTGTGACTTCCTTTGGTGCATATTTGGATAACCTTGTAAATTGTAAATCATATTCAGTAACAATCATCTCATTTTGCTTCAAATCTAGGAATTCAAGTTTCTTCTTCTCTTAATACATCAATGGCATATAATTTGCCTTGAACTCCCGTAAAAATTCCTCCCATATCATAGTTAGTGGCTGTGCTTGACTACCTGAGACAGTCTCCCACCAATTTCTTGCATTCTTAATGAATAAAGAGGTTGCATATTTCACCTTCATTTGAGTTGTTGGTTGAATATTAAATTGTGCAAACAAGTTTTCTGTAGACTTCAACCATTTTTCTGCTACTATTGGATCAGTTATCCCCTCAAATTCTTTTCCCCCGTGACTTCTTAATTTCCCAAAGTTTTTCTCTAACTCTGGTATGACTGGTGGAGGTGGAGGTGGTGGAGGATGTGGCTGTTGTGATAGCCTTCTCAAGACCTCTGCTATTTGTTGAGCAAATTGCTCCCTTTCATGTTCCGCTGGCCCTTCTTGTCCCTGTCTCTGTTCCTATCTATGCATAGATTCACTGGATTCTACTGGGCCGGTGGAGTGTTCAGGATGCTCCATGCCTATATTTGTCACAAAATACACTATAATGTATGTTGATGCATTTTATGCTTAATGTTTGTTTATGCGTGACCTTATTCCCTCTATTTCCCACATTCATTTACACAATCACAATCACAATCACATAACACATTTAGCACATTATAAGCATATACACATTTTTAAACTCACTTAGCACATTTCCATTCATATTGACATAATTGAAAATAATTTTATACGCCATTAGATAAACTAACATTATTTCGTTATTCTAAAGCTCATAACACATTAGCACCACATTTTCACCTTTAAAACATAACCGTATA
>CANYLF012429005.1:0-11024 GCA_948193215.1 Bocquillonia castaneifolia
CATTTTCTCATATTTAGGCCACTAAGCCATTTTTGTTGCCCAAGAGCTCCACCCGATAAACTCATTCCCACTAAACAAGGTCTAATAAATTCGTGGAGGTCTCGATTCTCCACACCCTCTATTGTTTCTTAGTAAATGGCCAATTTCCTAATTTTAAGGCCACTTTGTTGTATTTTACCAGAACATGATATTTACCCGATTAACTACTCCCGTTAAAAACAAAAACCATGAAACCACTACTTTCCAAGCCAATGTCTGAATGTCTTGCGAGGGTCTCAGTCCTTTGAGGTTTTTCAATTCTTCAAGTAATGATTTTCTCGCATTAATACTCCTATGACGAGACTCATACCTTCTATTTTGGTCTAATATTGTTCGGCCTACTGATCCCTCGCTTTCAAGCCCAAAGAACTTCACATTATTTCCTTGATCTCTATGGCCCAGTTAGTTTCTTACCGTTCCTCGGCCAAACCTACCCCATTTTAGGCTCCATCTACACACTATGAATCCTTTATTAATCGAACTCTCACTATTTCGATTAAGTTCTCTGTGAATCCCCATCAAAATTAGGTACAAACAGTATATATATAACACATCTATTAAACCTATAATGAACAAGTCCTCATAAATATAGACATTTAAATAATCGATATAACATCCTAAAAAATTACAACCTAAAAGAAAGTTCCCGGAAAAAAAAAAACAAAATAAGAGTTTATTTTCAACCATATGTTTTAGATTTTTGTGTAAGCCAATATTGAATTGAATCAAGACAATGACATGGCCTAATTGTCTTCACTCTCCATACCCTCACCTACCCCATGGTTTCACAAAATACAAATTGCATACCTAAAAGTTACCAAACCAAAGCCGAGCCAACAAATAAAGCCCCATATAACCTAACATACCCCAACCCCATTTACCCATATCACTTAATTAAAAATCAAAATGACACACTTTCCATTTCCTTTTGGAAACGACACATCGTTGGCAAATAATAATAATTACACTAATAATAAAAAAAGAAAGAGTTCCATTTTCAGTTTTTTCCACCCCTGCTGTTGTGTTGTTGTCCTTGTCTTGAGCTTTTATATTTACACTACATCCCCCACAATATAAATACTGTATTGTGTGTGTCTGTGTCTCCATTTTAGATCCCAATTTTGGGCATTGAAGACCCAAATCTAAATCACAGAAAAGGAAAAATGTTTCTTTTTGATTGGTTTTATGGGGTTCTTGCATCTCTCGGATTATGGCAAAAAGAGGCAAAGATTCTTTTTTTAGGCCTTGACAATGCCGGCAAGACCACCCTTCTTCACATGTTGAAAGATGAGGTTTTTTTTTTTCTTTCAAATCAATCATTTCTTGCTATTGGGTGTGTTTATTTATTGATATTTGAATCTGGGTGTGTTTTGTTTTGCAGAGATTGGTTCAGCATCAGCCAACACAGCATCCAACATCTGAGGAATTAAGCATTGGGAAAATCAAGTTCAAGGCTTTTGATTTGGGTGGTCATCAGATCGCTCGTCGTGTTTGGAAAGATTACTATGCTAAGGTTGTGTTTGTCTCAATTTTTGTTTCCCTTCTTTAGATGTACTGTTTGTTTAATTACTTCGAATATTGTCTTTTTAATATGTTTTTATGGCTTGATTTATGATGAAATGTTTCACTTTTATCACTTCATGGGTGGATTAGTGCATGTTAATTTTCTAAAATTAGTAATCTTCTGTGAATCTATTGTGCTATGAAATTTGAATTTGTTCATTTTTTGATTTTTAGATGCCTTGTTGTTGTGTATTGTGATGTAGCTACCAAGGTCACCTGTGAATTTCTTTTAAGTCATTATAGGAATTCTTGCATCTCCTCACATTTTCAATCATCCAATCTGATGGTGAAACGGATCTGGATTATTGCAAAACTTTGTTCATTCTTTTCCTGAATGTAGATAGTTCTCTACATAATGGAGACGGACGAAAACTGGGGTTTTACATATTCCAAACTATTTTGTCGTGGCTTTGATTTATTGTATATGCCCGTTTCAGAATATAATTTTCAGGTTGTTGACTTTTTTTAGAATAAAATTGTGTGCATGACTGCATGGTTTTCTTTTTTAGTGTATGTTGTGCCTTCATAATCCCAGATAAGCTTTCCTTGCGTTTGTCTGATTCATCGGAGGCCAAAATGGATGATGGGAGTTTCGCTGATAATGCCTTTTTGGTTTTCTGGAAGGCGTTTTAATAGTAGCTTTCCATACAAAGTCTATGTCATAATAGGCTCTACAAAAGTTGTTTTCAGAAATTTATATATCTTTGCGGTTGAGGAATTTCAAATTTGTCAGATTTTTCTTAAACCTTTTTGAGTTGAGGGATCTCTAAGACTTTCTGAAAATTTTGAAGGCCTAATTGATGTTTTTTAAATGTGAACAGCAATGAAAAAAATAAAAGAAACATTTTGTTTGAAATTGTAGAAGAGAAACAGTTTTAAACATAGCCAATCAATAATTGCTTTGCATTGATATCATTGAATGAATGTTTTCTGGGTTTCTTTTGGCTTGTAAGGTTCCTGTTGTTTTGTACACCTGATAATCTTTAAATCCCTAAACTTATTCACTAGTGACTCCCAAGTTTGTACGGAATATAGTTTGGTAGCTTGCCTCAGTTCTTATGGATTGTATGTGATTTAGAGAGTGAAACCGAAGCAATAATTTTTTTCACCCCATGAACAGGTGGATGCAGTGGTTTATCTTGTGGATGCTTATGACAAGGAGAGGTTTGCAGAATCAAAGAAGGAACTGGATGCTCTTCTCTCAGATGAAGCTCTGGCCAACGTTCCTTTTCTCATTCTAGGCAACAAGATTGACATTCCCTATGCAGCTTCAGAAGATGAGCTTCGTTATCATCTAGGGCTTACCAATTTTACAACTGGCAAGGGTAAGGTGAATCTTACAGACTCCAATGTTCGTCCACTGGAAGTTTTCATGTGCAGTATTGTCCGCAAGATGGGGTATGGTGATGGCTTCAAGTGGCTCTCTCAGTACATCAAATAGAGTTTCGATTTTATCTGGCCTTTTGTATTCTTTTGGAGCTTTTCCTGTCATTTTTGCAGTGTCCCTTGCTACAGTTAGATTACAAATGGAATTCTTATCTGTCATTCGATAGATTGGTTCGCAGATTAACATTACTAGAAACATTTGATTTATGACTGCGCCACTCTGAAACTATTGAAGAACAAAGTTGTGTGCAACTTATTTAGTGATGAATTATGTTTCTACGGGGATTAATAAGGTCAAGATCATTGTTTCGACTGCCAATAATTACAATTTTCGGATATAGTTTTCCTTTAAAATTGCAGACCCCGATATGATATCTTTCATATTCTGCCTGTAGCAGATAAATGCTAGTTTTGTAGAGGGGCATTTGGTTGCAGATGGTGGTTTGCTTTGCTAAGATTATGTACATCTCTGTTTTGTTGGTTCAATGATGATTTGTGTGGCATTAAGTCACCATCATCCATTAGGTTTTAGGGAAACATGTGCTTCACATTTTTTTGTACTTTGGTCTGCTTGAAAAGTTTGGTAGATCATTCAATTCAATTCACTTTTAATGCAAATTAAAATTGAGGAGAGCATGTGTATTCATGATGAAGTTGAAGAAGAAAGAAGTGTTAATTGCAAGAGATTATTTCAATTTTTTTTTTAATATTATTATGTAAAATGATCAATTCATATTTAATTAGTTATGAAGGAAAAAAAGAATCATCGACCAAATTTCTTAAATTGTGATATTGGTTAGCACTTAGCTAGCACGGAAACATAATTTACATAAATGGGATATGAAAATGACACGACATGGACACCGGAATACAATATTTTTAAAAAATATAGGACACATTAGGAAATGTATAAATATTCAAAATACAGGAATAACTTTATAAATTTTAATTTAATTATATATATTGGTAATTTTATAACTTTTAATTTTATATATATATATATATATCTATTATTGTATTAAAATCTTATACAAAATTACTATTTTTTATAAAATTTTATACAAATTAGAAATATTAAATAAATATTAATTCATATACAAAATTTTTAGTTATTTATATAATATTTAAACTAGTACAAAATATAATAATCCAACTTATCATAAAACTAATATAAAATACAAACAATCAAACCTATCATAGAACTAATACAAAATGCATCAATGAATACAGACGAACAAATCTTCTTACAGGAAATGAGTTTCCTATTGGGAAAAAATTTCCTGATTTTTTTTAAAATTACGGAAATGGATTCAAAACTTTTTTAAAATTTCCGAAATGATCACCAAATATTTCATGTCAGTCTCATGAAAACAGTAATAATGAAGAGTTTCTCTGCATCATACGTTAGCACTTAACATAATAATAAAAAAAAACGTTGGATCTATCTAGTATCATGCAATCAGAATTTCTAATGAGTAAGTGTGAAGTTAATGTGCATATACTAATCCTCTAAAATCAAATTTATTGAAAGTTTATTTTGATGTTATCAAACCCTTCACTTATATTTTAATGTTAGTCAACTAATTTAAAGACTTAATAAGTAAAAAATAAAGTTCTATTTGTTCTTTTCATTCCGTTTTAGATGACTCATTTCACTTTTCACACTTTAAAAAAACATAAATGTATTTTTTTTTCTTATTTACCCTTATTAATAAATGTCTTGTAAATTGTGTTTAACAATAATAAAATGCCTTTTAAAAATTTTAAGGGGTAAAAAAGGATTAAAAATGTTACTGAAAGTAAATGAGATTTTTTGAATAGGACATAAAAAAATGGGAAATGGATCCTCTATAATGGGATGAGGGAGTAGTTTCTAAAGTAAATTCTTAATATAAATCATTTTTTTTATCAAACTATAGTATTTTTTTTAAAGTTTTACATTAACTAAATTTTAACTAAATTAAAAACCGATACAAACATTTTGACTTTGATAAAATTAAAAATTAATTTGTAAAAAATAATATATATATATATACACACACACACACACTAATCTTACTTAAAATTAATTATTTTTCTCATGCTAACTTTTACTTTTAGTATAATTAAATATAATATTCAAAATATCCATCGATGTATAAATTTAATTCAGAATTAATTATTAAATAAAATTATATTTACATAATTTTAACTAAATTAAAATTATCAAATTTAACAAAAATGTATTTTAGTTTACATGTTTCTTTTTCATCTCTAAAAATTTAAAATTATCAATGTCACTTAAATTATATTAATTTAAAATTAAAAACTTCTCCTATAATTTGATTTAGAAAAGTTATTGAGTTTTATTAGAATACTTAAGTTTATGGACTAATTGAAACTTTACTTTTACTGATTAGGCCACTTAGGAATAAAGGAGAGGAACTAAAGCGTTGATAGAACCAAAATAGAGGGATTAATAAATTAGATTTTAAACATAGAGGAAGAGAAGTGTTAATTTTTTTTTTCTAATTATTCAACCCAAGTAAGCAAGACATCAAGAAAATGACAGAGAGAGCATCTTGGCCATCCATTTTCTTATCGACGGCTGTAAATTACCCCAATGACGAAAACCAGCCACTCATGATTGTCCATCTCCTGTAGGACCGGCTCATGAATAAAAAAAAATATAAATGATTGCTGCAAAGACTAACAGATTACGCCTGATGACACGTAAAATCCTAGATCCTATCCGTCCACGTGGAAACACTTGAATTGTTTTACTCTTTCCGTCCTCAAAAGACCACGTCAGCATCCAAAATCCCCAGGAAAATCCTTATTTAATATTTATTTATTTATTTATGTATCCATTGGTTCAACATCATGTTACATACTCTATATAAAACAACACATTCCTATGTAAAACACCACATTCCAACCAACTCAAGAATTCGGATTGCATAGTGCGAGTCTTATTTTTGTATTGGGAATTTTAAAGTGTTTCATCATCAAACCAGAAAAATGTTTTTGGTGGATTGGTTTTATGACATCTTAGCTTTAATAGGGCTGTGCCACAAAGAGGCAAAGATATTGTTTTTAGGTCTTGACAATTCAGGCAAAACCACTCTGCTTCACATGTTAAAAGACGAGGTTTTCCCTTTTCTTTTTCCTAATATCCTAAAAATATTAATATAGTAATTAATATATATATATTCTGGTTGCAGATAGTACGTCAATTTGCACCAACACAACAACCAACTTCAGAGGAATTATGTATAGGGAACATCAAGTTCAAGGCCTTTGATTTGGGTGGGCATCAAATTGCTCGCAGAGTTTGGAAAGATTATTACACAGAGGTACGACTCATAAACAGCTGATAGTATATTGTTACTCATGCTCTAGCCTAAAACAACTGTAACAATGTTTAATGTTCCGTGTTATTGCAGGTTGATGCCGTTGTTTACTTGGTCGATGCGAGTGACAGTCAAAGGTTTTTGGAATCAAAGAAGGAGCTTGATGTCCTCCTCACAGCTCAGGAGCTTGAAGGTGTTCCTTTTCTTGTACTGGGAAATAAGATCGACTTGCCCTCTGCTGTATCAGAAGATGCATTGCGTTACTACTTAGGTCTTGCTGGGTTAACCACAGGCAAGGGAAAAGTCGCCTTGAATGGCACCAATATTCGTCCCATTGAATTGTTCATGTGCAGCATCGCTCACAAGATGGGATATGGTGAAGGTTTTATGTGGCTATCTCAGTACATAAAATAGTCACAAACTGAATTGATGCTAAATATATAGTTGCGATACTAAGATGGGTGTTATACTAGTCATTTAAATATTAAAAAGCTTTTGAGGGTTATCTATCTATCTTAGTTTAACTACAGCCATTGTCTTTGACCACAGATACTCTCTATTACCGGTTAGTTCATTGCATGATTGACACTTAGAGAATACTTATAAATCTTAATTGCAAGACTGACACCTTATGTAACTATAACTTCTAAATTACAGATATACCGGATGGTTCCCACCATATCCATAAACAAATCATTACAAGTCCATCCAACCAAAATGCATGCTGCTAGGTGCTACAAGGATGAATGTTAAAAGAATTTCAATTTTGACTTATCAAGCAACCCTTCGATTTATTACCACAGTATTAAGAGGATCAACACCTAAAAACAAAATCATGGACTTGAAATCATACCTCTCAAAATAGGAACACAGTATAAAAGGGTAAAAAGTGCACAACCAGATTAAACTATGCATTTGTCAAGATGTACAGGGTACTAGAAGGTCGAAGCTATACTGCATTTGTAAGCATGCACACTGTTGAAAATAGCCAAATATCTAATTACAGATGCGAAGTGAATGACTACATTACCACGTTAGAACCAGATCTTCAACCATCTTCATCTGTCAATATCATTATCATGGTCAAGAAGCTCTTCATATTCAAGCTGTGATAAAGCAGAAATAAATGATTAATTTCAACTACAAGATTTAATTCCAAGGTTACCAACTTCTATGCAAATTACTCACCTTTGCTTGGTTATGGGTCAATTTTATCCTCCGGTACTCCTCTTGTGCCTTCTTAGAACGAAACATGGCTTGAACCCGTACAACAGCTCTCTCTACACGTTCTTCAGCTTGTTTCCGGCTAGCTTTGTAGAAGTCTTCCTCTACGTCACTTTCCTGCTTCTGATCATCAACTGTGTTCATAGGATCGACTTGAAGTCCACGGAAACCTTTTCTTTTTAAACGCCATCGCAAAATTGCTTTTTCAAGCACTCCAACTGACCAAATTATCTTCCGATACTGCCTCCTCACTTGGTAGCCACGGAAAGCAGACTGCATTATAATAAAATAGATTTACCTCTATATATCATTAATCAAATCATATCAGCTGAGACTTGATCTACAACTAAGGGGATTCATTATTAATTAATATCATCATGCACATGAAACATTTCTAGTTCTGCCCCTGACTACAGCGTCACCTTTGCCGCAGGATGGGATATCCATATCCTCTCCCTATCCTTTCTGGTCGGTATGCACGCATAAATAGATGGTCAAACATAGGGAAGAATGCGCTTACTTGAATTTTAGTAGCCTGACGACGCATGTTAAGGAATTCCTTCCGCAGTTTCCATGTACGGAACCTATGCTGGATGTGGGCAGCAGCTGCCATCTTTTTCCGAACCTCATAGTTGCGATAAGCGTGTTGAATTTTTAATGCTGCAACCATATTCCGTGCTTCATCCTCTGGACTGGCAGCCTGAATTGCTCTAGTCCGTGCTTTTAGGGATTGCTCTCTGAATGCAGACTGTATACGCGCTGCTGCTTCAGCAGCTGTCCGGTAAGCAGCCAAAGTATCTTTCAGATAGATTTCCTCCTCACTTAGGTTCTCAGAATTTACTATGTCAATTGAGCTTGTTCGCTGAAGGGTGCCACTGGCGTTTCCAGCCATGGACATATCCTTGAAATGTGCTACTAAAGCCGCTTCTGACAGATAAGCTGCTAACCCATCATAGCCCTGAGCAGATGCAAGATCAGAAGCCATGCATCCATCAGGGTTTTGCTTACTGGGGTCTGTGACCAAGTTTGGCTTTGCTCCTGCAGACAAAAGTACTGCAACCATTTTTTCCCTGTACATGAAAATGTTTCGGGATTTGAGAAATAGATAAAAGCTTGCTAAAAAAACAGAAGAAGACAGAAAAGAATGAAGCTAACATAAGGGAGGGGACAACGTGAGATTAAATGGCTACAAGAATTAGAAAGAAAATGCAGCTGAGCTGAACAATTACATAGATTACTGCTGTTAAACCAGCATACCTTCCAAAATATGCTGCCCAATGAATGGCTGTCCACCCATGTTTATCCCGAAAATCCAATGATAAGCCTGACCATGAAAATTGATGAACAGCCCAAGTATATCCGAGAATAGAACATAAATGAATCACTCCTAGACCCTGAGCATCATATTCAGTTGTTTTACAGCCTTCAACCACTCTTTCCAACAACCATTCCTTCAGCATGTTTTTCAAAATTAGTTCAAACAAGTTCTCTTTTGCTTGTGAAAATGAAAGTCTATTTTCCTCAACGGACTTGATGAAATATGACCAACTGTGGTTAATGTTAGAAGTTTTATGGGCAAACTTATTGGCCTCCTTTACAGTAGTTGGTGATACCTTACTGGTTAGAATGCCAAGCCGTTTGGATGTGGTGAAAAGCAAATGAGCAAGTCTCATCTGAAGCTTGAACACTTCCCAGTTGGACTTATCTTCTGGATCATGTGGTAGAGTGCGATACTCAAAATTTAGAACTTGGCTTATGGGTTTATGTCCATCCAAACTTAAAAACAGATTCACTAATCCAGTGGAATGTGGAGGTACCAAACAGCGATATACCCCAGGCTGAACAATTTCTGCAGACATACATGCATCTCCACACACACAAAATAGATTGGACTTTGCCAGAGTGAGATACTGATCATGAAAATATCCAGTAACAAGAATCTGCATAAAAAATTACAAACAAATAAATCACATGATTCAAAAGAAATATCAATTCTGTGAAATTTATTAATTTAAGATTAACCAAGTTAGAGAAAAAATTAACTCTTCCTCAATTTCAGACACTGCCCAAAATATGTGCAAGACAAAACTAACACTACTAGTAACAAAGATCACTTTTACTTCAGAACTGGCAAAATTGGAATTAACAACAGTTTACGAGCTCTGGTTCTGGTGATATCAAACAAGCCTATGGTCCACCTTTCTTGTGCCAGTAATCAGATCCCAAAGGAAAAAGATTTGCATTTACAAACAAAACTTAGATGATGTTGCCTTCAGCAACTGCATCAAAATTGAAAAACAAAAGGTTCAAGATATTCAGAGATCACATGTGGCTTAAGCACTAGACTAGTTGAGAAAACCATTTGACCCTCAAATTCTATCAAGAAAGAGGGACAGCATCATCTTAAAACTTGCAGTTCATGAACCACTGTCACTATAGCTGTGAAAATGATTAATTTGGAGTTCATGAACTTTCCATCATTTTTTTCTCTCTCTTTTCCTTCACCACGATTTCTAAAATAATCACATCTACAATTGGTCATTTTAATAGCAGGAAATCAAAGCCATAATAGACGTGGCAAAAGATTGACTGCAGGGAAACAGTACCTTTGTTGTTTCAGTTGAAAAGCCCCATGCAGGGGAAATATCAGTGATGAAAAACATTTGTTCAAGAACAGAAGATTGAAGTTGATCAATTGCTGGAGAAGTAGATGAATCATTCCCAGATGAAATAGAAGATTCAAGCACTGTATTATCTACTGAACCTGGAGAATCAGATATAATGGAGTTCATCCACCTTCCGAAACTATCCTGGCTTTGCAATCCATCATTAACCAACATGTCCAGAGAATCAACAGCTCCTAGAAAATTAGAATCCTTATGCTGCAGATTTGAATTTGCTTGAAGATCAGTAGGCTGACTGTAAGTATTGTCTGTGAAATGGGAATCATTGCTTCTCATGACAGGATCAGATAAGTTGCTCAAAGGGGAAATTCCAGTAGACAAATTGTAGTCTGGAAGATAATTGCCCTGCAAAAGTGAATAATAATTGATGTTTTTTTTTGTGTCAGATTGCTCTCGCTAATAAAAACCAGGTAAAGCAAAGCAATTTGAATAGTAATCTCAGTACAGCTTGGAACAGTAAACATCTCTTCTTACATCATTCACGGACCCATTTACTGCATTTTGATTCTGTTGGACAAAGCCCAAAATCTTATCTGTGAAGAATAGAAGGAAATAACCATGAACGGATTGATTTACTAAAAAAGAAAAAACCATTGAGTGTGTTCTAAGTTATTGAGATCACTGTAAAGTCCATCACCTCCTTTAGCCACATCAGAATTGTTTGGATCATTGGTCACTAGCTCATCCCATTCAAGTGTATTAATCTCATGGAGCCTCATTTCATGATTTCTAACAGTTAAACTGTCACCTGGTTCTGTAGAATTTCCAAAATAGCGAAGTGAGAAATTATTTCATG
>CANYLF012429164.1:0-10541 GCA_948193215.1 Bocquillonia castaneifolia
CTACTTTGAGAAGATTGATTCTGGCCACAACTGTATATAGTATATGGAGAGCTAGGAATAGGAAGGTTTTTCTGGGAGAGGATGTGAATGCCAGCAGAATTCTTTGTAGTATAAAACAGCTGATTGTGTACAAATTACAGGGTGATTGGGTAGATAGGAGGTTAACTAATGTAAGGATATGAGAGTTTGAGGGTCTCAAGGCTATCTCCATGAGAGTGTTTTGTCCTTTCTTATAGAGAAATGGTATTCTTTTTTTTGTGCTTTGACCAAAAAAAAAATAATAATAAGTTAAGGTAAGACTATCAAATTTATATCCACAACCTTCTTGAACTTTAAAAGTTATAATTTGATCCATCAACTTTAAGTTTCATTACAAATCTATCAAACTTTCGACCATATGAAATTAATTTTATAATATAGAATAAAATTATTAATTACAAGATGGTGAGATTATTAATTATAAGAAAGTTAATTATATATTAAATTTGCTTAATATATATCATGTTTTTAATTTTTAATGTGAATAATATATTAGTGATTAATTTCTACCTAAGGGAATACAAAGTGATTAATTATACTATGTAAAAGTCTCCCTAGACATAGCCTACTGGTTGAAACATTGCAATCGACCTGAGAGACCCAAGTTTGAATCACCCCTCCACCAATTATCAAAAACAAAATTATACTATGCAAAAAAAAATGTCAAAAAATGTTTTTTTTTTTAAAAAAAAAGAGAAGAAGTGAAAATAAAAATAATGTAAACACAGTGCACTTTTTTATTCATTCATGAGTCTATATTTATAAGCTACAAAAAAGAACTCAAAATCATAAATAACAAAAATTCTATCCTAAAAATCATAATAAAAAAATCACCCAAATTTATTCCTAAAATCTCTAAACCAAATTTCTAAAAATCTTGCCTAGCTCTTGAATAGGTAGAAGATGCTAATACCCAACAACTTAACCCTCTACTTATCTCTTTGATCATTTTATAAAGGATAAAAAATCCACCATCATCTTGTAATTTCTTCACAAAATCACCATTTATTTTCTCTGTTGCTTCCTTCACTTTGCTCACTAATAAGCTACCAACGTCTGCTTCATTGGATGTGAATATTGTAGCAGCTACCTAGTAAATAGGGGTGTGCATCGGTTAGAACCGAAACCGAACCGAACCGGTTTTTTGTTAAAACTTGAAACCGAACCTAAACCGAAGTAATTAGGAAGGAGACCGAAATGGTTCGGTTCGGTTTGGTTTTGGATGAAAAGGGGATTTGGTTTAAATTTACACTACATTTCAGTTCGGTTTTCGGTTCGGTTCGGTATTTTACTCAAAAATTTCAAACCGAACCAAACCGAAATCTAAAAAAATTTGAAAAATTGGAACCAAACCAGACCGAAATGAACCGGTTTGGATTCGATATTTCGGCCTGTTCGGTTTTTACACAGTCCTACTAGTAAAGTTCCCCAATGAGCATTATGGGAATTGTGGCTCAGCTCTTGGACGCAAATTCACTGCATGGGTGATTGCTAGTGGCTTATCTTTGCTTGATCTTACCTTGAATGAGGCCATTAGACATTTTATAAGCAATGCAGTGACGACTTAAATGAGGCAATTTAGTCGATAAGAATTTATTTTTCTAAATCTTCTGATATCTTTAATATGTGTGTATAATATAAAACTAGCAAGAAGCTTCGTTTGTACGTGACGTTTCTTAATTGATAATTGATTATTTTTTTTCTTTTTTGTATTAATTAAGGTATGATTCATAGTGTTCATTTTTTTTTCCAATTTTGTATTGTTGTGTGATTCACACTTTTGAAGATCATTAAATAACTGTTTTAATTCATTGGATGTCTTTGTACGCAAAAAAAAATATATATTCTTTTTTTAATTAAAATACTATATATATCATCAATTATATATTTTTGTCTTAATTTATTGGATGTC
The DNA here is from genome assembly GCA_948193215.1 of Bocquillonia castaneifolia. Taxonomy (NCBI): domain Eukaryota; kingdom Viridiplantae; phylum Streptophyta; class Magnoliopsida; order Malpighiales; family Euphorbiaceae; genus Bocquillonia; species Bocquillonia castaneifolia. The sequence goes on from CANYLF012429164.1 coordinate 1,952, forward strand.
TTTACACACAAAAATAATTATTTGATTTTCAAAAATATCGTATAAGCCATCGAATTATTTGATTTTCTAAAATATATCATTGAAAATCATTACTTGATTTTAAATATATACTTTTTGTATGTATAGTGATGATAATGATATGTTTGGACTTTCCCAATTAATAAATGCTAAAAGAGGGTGTTAATTCTATAATTTGACATTAAGTCTTAAAAATTGACTCTAATGCAATGCTATAAATGGTGTTAAATTTAGAGTATGCTATATTTGGTGTCAAATTTGACACTAATAGCATATGTAAAAGTTTGATATTTAATAATTATTCAATATTTAATTACACATTTACCATTATTTATTTTATTGTGTTTCTTGTCAAAAAAAATTTTCATTATATATTGTATTTTGACTAATTATTTCCTTTTATTTATGTTTCTTTAATCTTTTTTTTTCCTTTTTAATGTTTTTCCTTTTCTTTATATTTTCACTAATTATATCCATTTTTTCCCTCATAGCAATGTGTAAATTAATTAAGGTAATTACTATAACAACTAATTATGCAACTGTTTTTAACATTTTACATTGGAAATAAAATTTATAATTTCATTCCAAATTTAACATTTTGCTATTTTTAATGCTAAATTTAGCATAAAAATAGCACACATTGGGATACTTTAATAGTGGCTTAATTTAATGTAACATCCTTGTAAATAAAAAGATTATATAAAAATATAGATAAATATTTTATAAATTCTGGCAGTTAAGTACTAGAACTAATAATTGTAATATAAGAGAAATTATGTAAATAAAATTGATTCATATTCAAGTTTAAAATTTTGTAACCCCACTATCATAGATTTTTTGTATGTATATAATTTAGCAAGGGTGTGTCTTGAACGTAAGACCTTCACCCTCTACTTATATGGATAGTAACAATCCACCCAAGGTGAATTGGTCTATCATAGATTTATTTAGGTCTAATTACTAAAAAATCATTTATTTTAAACTTTGTAACAAAGTTATCCAATATTTTAGTGTGTTTTTCATTAAATCATATATTTTGAATTTTATAATAAAATTATCCCATTCTTCATTTTTTTTCAATTAAACCATTTATTTTTTTATTTTTGTTTCTTAATTTTTTAACATTTTGATGGTTGTTCTGATTAAAAAATAATAATATTGCATTAGAAAATTAGGTATTATGCATGACTGCATTCAAGAGATGTAAATTGCATGAAAAAGATATGTGATTCGAGCAATCATGTATTTTTGTTATTAAATTTAATTGTCTCATGTAGATGATTGATTTCCTTGTAATGTAACTCTATTTTGTCTATTTATCTTCACCAGGTATGTATATATCTATAAGAGTAGTATATGATTTTTTTAAAAAAAATTTCATGTCTTGATTTTTAAATTTGTTTTTTAAAAGTGTTCTTTTTATAACGCTAACTCATCAACTTTATTTCTTAATTAAAAAATCACTTTTGAATTTATACCATTATTTTTTATCTAAAAATTATCGAAATGTTAAAAAAGAAATAAAAATGAAAATACAAATTTAATGAAAAATTAAAAGGATGAGATAACTTTGTTATAAAGTTTAAAATACAAAATTTAATGAAAAAAAACTAAAAAATTAGAATAATTTTATTATAAAGTTCAAACTGCAGATTTTTTTTTTTTTTTGGAGAGGTAGGGGAACAAGAGGGAGACATGGTCCCTCCTCCAAAATACTTTCTATAGTATGTATAAAGCAAAATGATGTTGTATTTTAAATAGTAAAAGTATCCAGAGAGATATAGTTTAATAAGGCAAAATACAACTCCAGGCAAAAACAAACAAATGAATGAATGATGAAGCAGAATGTTAATTCAATATCAATCAAAGAAGCAGAAAAGCAATAATTTCTCAAACAGAAGAAGCAGCATTTTCCATTTGTCGACAAATGTTCCAAACTAATATGATATATGTGTTCTTCGATCCTTGACCAATGTGAACAAGTAACTGTCTGTTGTTATTCATCACCACCACCAGCACTTGCAGCACTCAGGTCCACGGAAAGATCAAGAGCCTAAAACATTAATTCAAACAATAAGAAATAATATCATTGTTGAATGAAATTATTTTGCAGTTTTTGTTTTGATACATTATTTGCTAAGAAGCTATATGTACCTTTCCAGTAATCTTACTGTACATTGCAATCACATCATCTACTGTTGTCTCAAAGTGCGTCGTTGCATCATAACTCTGCAAGAAATTTCATGATTATAACTATTGAATCTTCAAATATTATCATCACAGTTTATTCACTAAATAATGACATTGGAGCTTTGAAATGTGCTAGTTTAATTATAATCAATCTACTTAGATACACTGCAATGAGATTTTGAATTTCTTTCCATAACTATACCAATATATGGCAGGCACCTTCCTTAGTTCTCTATGAAAAATGCTGTTTTTGTTACAAGTTAGCTGACTCCAAAGTTAGTAATGCCTTTTTTTTTAAAAAAAAAAAAATTGGTGTCCCGTTATTAGACCGCCTGCATAGGAATCAGGACTGCTAATAGTTTAGTGTTAGTTTTTTTAATCATTTTTTAAGGAAAGAGAAGAAGCTAGGTCTCGAACTCGAGATCTGTCGGGATGCAAACACGGGCAGGAATATTAGCATTCAGACATCACATACTCAAGGATATTTTCTTCACTCGCAGGCAGACAGAGAAACATCTATATTTTTATCTACTTACAGCGGATATAAAGCAATTGTCGGCTTCAGGATTATTAGTAGGTACATATCTGTCATAAGTATCATAGAATATTTCATCTACAGGACCAAGCAGCTCAACTCCTGGCTTCAGTTCCACTTCAGGGTTATCTGTCTCTGCTTCAGTTGAAACAAAAGCTATATATTTTCCTTTTGGAGCAACATTGTGATAATAAGAACAACAGAAGAGGTACCTGCAGCCATGTTGAAGCTAACTGCTATCAGATAATTTATTACAACTTGTATTACATACCACACAAATAGAAGGATTTTGAAAGGAGAGAGAAAAGGAAAGGGATAAATACATGTCCGATTTACGGCCAAGTTGCTTCTGTGGCAGAATAAGCTGGACGGAATGTGAATCACTGGTGTTTGGAATTGGATGGCTCATTATACATATAGCACGCGCAACTTTTCCAACCTTTTGAACCTGTTGCATTACAAGAGGTATTTGAAGAAGGAAATTTTGGTGAACAATGTTTTATCTGTTCAGCAAAATATTATACAACTAGTGAAGTAAACCAATCCATAGTAGCTGGATTGGTAGCACTTACGGAGTGCGGGGTGGAAATCTCATGTTCGAGATTCATCAACCTCGAAAATTAATAAATAATAAATAGTGAAGTAAATAAGTTCTGGTAGAAGTTACCTTGTTAGTCAAATATGATGGATCACAAACAACTTTCTTACATTTTGCTGTCTCTCCTTCGGAGGTAACACCAATTGCTTTTCCATCAACATCAAATTCCACCTGTAGTTTGAAAAACAGAACATGATAGATAGTTAGGCCAAGTTAATAACATAAGCAGGAAAAAGGGGAAAAAAACCTCTCAGTGAGGGGCAGAGGCATGGTTTCTGTTCTTGTAGATATAAGATAAATTTCAACTAAGCAAGCAAAAGAAAAATAAAATTCAGGCTTCATCAAGTATATAAGCACAATTTTTCTCAACACAAATTTATCCTTCAAGGTTTACCTTGCATGCTGGCTTGTTCAACATGTAAGTTCCACCATATACTGCACTTAAACGTGCAAATGCCTGTAAAAAAAACATCACAAAATGTTAAAAACAACCTGAATTTGCAATCCAGATGTACAAAATATTAAATATCAGATACAGAAACAAACCTGAGGCAATTCTCCCAGTCCATACATTGGATAGATATATGGTGATCCTCCTTGGAAGCGTGCCAACGACTCTGCGTAGAGCTTTATGAAAGGAATAACAAAATAATCAGGAAGAAAATTCTAATTAAACTCGAATTGCACATGCCAGACAAGAAAATGCAGTAGTAATTTTCATGGATTATAATGTGAAGTAGTAGAATTAAATAACCAAAATGGCTAAATGTTGTATAGCAATTAGGTTATTTATTATAAATGTACCTTCATTCTCTTAACAAAATCCATAGCTGGTTGATCCAAGTAACTGTCATCAAGATGGAGTGCCAATGCATGACCAATAAAGTCAATAGTATCATCTTCTAGTCCGTATTTTCTGCATCAAATGGTAATAGCAGAGTTCAACAAAGAGTCAAATCTAATGAGAGATTAAATGCAGGAAAGAAAAGACATATCAAGATATGTAAGAAATTATGTAGATGAAGAAAAAAAAGGGAAGAATCGTACGAGATAATCTCTCTAGCTGTAACTTGGTTCAAGTCAAGCCCTTCATGAGATTTTGGATCATTATCTTCATAATCTTGAACATAAATGAAGAACTTTCGAGCACGACGCTTCTCAAATAACCCCATCAAAGGTGATTTCAGTGCTTCAACATCATTTGCTGGGACTTTGTAAATCTGAAAATTAGAATTCCTTGCTGTTGTGATTAAGTTTTTGTAAAAAGAATATATGTTCCCTCTTAAAATGTAGAAACTAAACTAAAAGCTATAGTCTTTTCCTGCTTAATTGGTATTGACAGGGATCTAAACTATTGACCTCACAGCATGATTCAACAGCCAACTCAAAGAAAACAGGAAAATCAAAGCTGAAGTGAATGGTCTCGCAGGCATAACTTAGATATATGAAATAACCTGAGAGTCTCATATTCGAATTCCAGTACTGGAACACATCAAAAAAAATAACTGAAGTGAATAAATCGTACCTTTCCTTTATTGTACACAAAACTACCATCAACAGCCTTGAAATTAAGATACTTGGTAACATCAGTATGGATGAGAACACGGACCAAGTTTCCATTGGCAATAATGAACTACAATAGCAAATGCAGGAAGAAATTCAGTCAATCAATGAGATATCAATAGCCTTGATATAAGCAAGATAGCCATTTTCTTCATGCATATAATATACCTTAGGTATCATATCAACATTGTACTCCTTACTTGGACCAAGGCTTTCTGGAGGTTTGTCACTTCCCCTGAACCGTTTCCAAAGCTAAATTGACAAAGCAAGTAAATTAGCAGAAGGGAAATTAAAAGGCATTTTAGATATGAAATTTAACTAATGATAAATATAGTTTACTATAGGAAAGAGGAGTTACCTGATTAAGATTAAGGGAAGTTGATTCTCCTCCATAATAGTCATTTTGATCCATATGCAATACCTATTTAATTTTCATCAAAAGAGACCTAATTAATTAAATGTTGAATAAATTTATAAATTTCTTTTCCTATTTATCTTTTTACAGCCATGTAAAATGTTTATTTTTCTAAACTTACAAAAACCATCAAATAAACATGGAAAAATGCAATGATTGAAAGAAATGTTACCAAAATTTCTCAGAAATATGCAAATTAATGATAGCTATCGATCATGGATTAATAATTAAGAGCAAAACATTGAATGAATAAAATAAAAAAGAAAATAAATAAATAAAACATAGAAAGCTAGATCAGACTATACAACCCAAATCTTTTCCATCAATGATCAAACCAGAACTGTATTTTAACAGAACGGAACCTAATAATGCACATATTGTACCTAAGCAAAATTCAATAAAGAACATAAACATCATGGTTAATTAACTACCCAGATCAATTTTTTTAAGGAGTGTCAAAAACTATTAACTAATAATTGACAAACAAAACATTAAAAAATAAATAAATAAAATAATTAAAGGGTTTGATAGGCAACAAAAATATCAAAAGGAAAATGAAGAAATAGAATAAATGTTATATATTAATTATATATATATATACCTTGAGTCCATCAACAGAAAGAAGACCACTAAGAATACATTCCTTAAGACCAGTACCAAGAACTATCACATCATACTCTTCATCCATGCTGATTGATTTTTTGTTTGATATCAAATTATTACTCCACTTCCAATTTCAAAAGAAAAGGAAAATGCTTATCCGTTGGAGTTTTACATATATAGTGCAAGAGAAATATAGAAAGAGTGATCATTCCTGTTTTTGTATTGGTTTGTGTGATCTTGAACAGGTCTTTAGCGGGAACCAACGATAATAACGCTCAACTTCTGCTTGAAGGAAGAGTAATTAAGGTTGGTTAAAATGAGTAATTCACTAATTTATTTAATTATTTTTTGATTGGCACGAATTTATATAATTAGTTATTGATGAGTAATATAATCGTTGATTAATTAGAAGCATAAGATTTTTTTTTGATCGGGAAAAGAGCAGCATAAGATATTGGTTAATATGAAATACTACTTTAATTGAATTATAATCCTATTACATAAATTAATACTCAAAACTAATAAAATTTTTAATTAATCAGAATTATAAAATAACTATAATTAAATAATAAAAAAATTAACCAATTGGAATCAAAACATATTTATTAAATTTCATTAATATTAAAGCAGTAAAATTTAATATCAAAGTAAAGAATTAAAGGTGATAATTAAAACCTATTTTAATTGACACATATAATTCCAAACTAAAAATAAAAATAAATGTTTTTAATATTTTAAAATATGTAATAAATCAAAATAGTAATTAATATATTATTTAAATATGTAGACAAATTTACTCCACGTCCTTCTTTAATTAGCTTATTAAAATGTTTCAATTATATTATTAAAATAAAAAATGGTATTAAATCATAAATGTTATAAATATTTACAAGTAATGAGAGCTATAAAAAAATGAGTACATACATGTGCAACGCACGTGCATAAAAAAAGCTAGTAAATAAATAGATAAATAAATAAACTCCACTAAACTCAAATAAAAATGAATTAAAAATGAATATAAATTTTAAGTTCAATTATTTATAAATTTTATGAAAAAATTATATATCTATTATGACATTTTTAACAACTTTTACGGATTTATACTAATAATTAGATGAATTCTAAATGAGTAATTCAGTGATTTAATGTGCAAGTTTGTTTAATGACTCAAATTTTATTTATTATCAAATGAGCTTTAATAACTAAATTTAGTTGAATTTTATAAATTTAATTCCAAATAGGTCAGCTCATTTACAACATACAGTTAATTAGGGGCTCAATTCATTATACCCAAAATTGTTCATATTTCAATAGGAACTTGAAGTAGTTAAGACACTTAGATGGGAATGGAAGGGGGATTCGGGCCCAAAAATAAAATTGACAAACTTCATTTGACTTTTCAGCACGTCTGATTTGTGGGTTGATGTCTTCTTCTTCTTTTTTAAAAACCTCTTTCTTTCCCTTTTGTTTTTCTTAATCATTTGGGTGTGTATTTTTGGTTTGATTTGGATTGTATAGGGTTGAAATTGATGGATTTAAAAAAAAAATTAAAATTGAATATAAACTGATAAGGATCTAAATTGAAATCCAAGCAAGCCAAATGGTTCAATCGATTTTCTTTTTATTTTCTTAATTTTTTTATTAATTTTTATTATATTTTTACACACATTTACTATATGTTTTATGTATATTTACCATTGTTTTGATAAATTATATTTACCATATTTACATGTATTTTTATAAAAATAAATATTATATTAAGAAAATAAAAATTTGGTGTCAACTCAATTTAGTTTTTCAACATACAAAAACAACCTAAAATAAAAAAATACTAGTTTGATTTGATTCAATTTTTTTTAGTTGTCCGTTTTTTTTTCTCACCCTTAACTATATCTCCTCCTAGGTACTCCTAAAAAATGTTTAATTAATCAAAAAAAATCCTGACATTTTTTTCCACTTACTCTTCCTCCAATATTGTTGAAATTTATTCTCAGGAAAATATTGATGACCAACGGGGTGTTGATCCAGCGGTCCAGTTAAGGGAGGTCTCGAGTTTGAGCCTCACCATGTTGGAAGAGAGATAAGACTTCTCTTGATCGGAGATTAATCTGAGCAACCGTAAAACGGAACTAGGGATATTCCGGTGGTTCACCACCTATAAAAAAAAAAGGAAAATATTGATGAAATTGTTGAGTGATATAAATAGATGAATTTTTAATTGGCCGGGAAAGGAGGATTTTAATTTGTTTCCATCAAGGAGAAAATGCATCACTTGTTTCCGAATTCCAACTGCAAAGAGTGTGGAACACATATATTCATGCAAATGAGTGGAGAACGTAGTTTTTTTGCTAATAATAGTCCCTCATTTAAGAGTCCTATCTCTTCCTGTAAAAATAATTACAACCACATATCTAAAAAATTCTAATAAGAAAAATTATAACTGCTCTATTGCATAATTTCTCTCCTAATAATCACTTTAAATGCAATAATATATGCTAATCTCTATGGAATAAATATATATATATATAGTTCTTAACAACCAAATGACATAACATGGTCCGGCTTACATTATTTGTCCTTGCATATACATATATAAAATATTACAATAATGGTAAATGCTTCCTTCTTTTTGAAAGGCTGCAATTAATCCATTTCCAAAGGCTTTCTA
>CANYLF012429769.1:0-10891 GCA_948193215.1 Bocquillonia castaneifolia
TCACTCTGTGTTCATTCAGAAATTCTCTGATGATGATTTCATTGTTCTTTTTCTTTATGTGGATGACATGCTGATTGTTGGCCATAATACTTCCAGAATCAACAGCTTGAAAAAGCAGTTAAGCAAGTCTTTTACTATGAAAGACTTGGGGCCAGCAAGACAAATTCTTGGCATGAAAATAACCAGAGACAGGAGAGCCAAGAAATTATGGTTATCATAGGAAAAGTACATTGAAAAGGTACTTCAAAGGTTCAACATGGATAAAGATAAAGCGGTTAGTTATCCTCTTACTAATCACTTTAGGCTGAGTAACAGACAGTGCCATTCTATAGAGGATGAGAGATGGATAAAGTTCCATATGCTTCAGCAATTTAGAGTTTGATGTATGCCATGGTGTGTACACGGCCAGATATTGCTCACTCAGTGGGAGTGGTGAGTCGGTTCCTTTCAAATCCTAGGAAGGAACACTGGGATGCAGTTAAGTGGATTCTCAGGTATCTCTGTGGTACTTCCAAAATATGTTTGTGTTTTGGAGATGGAAAACCTGTGTTAATGGGTTACACAGATGCTGATATGGCTAGCGATGTCTACTTAAGAAAGTCTACATTAGGATACCTGATTACCTTTGGAGGAGGAGCTGTGTCATGGCAGTCAAGACTACAGAAGTGTGTTGCTCCCTCAACAATCGAAGCAGAGTTTATTGCAACAACTGAAGCATGTAAGGAGTTGTTATGGATGAAGAAGTTATTAAGTGAACTTGGTTTCCACCAAGAGAAGTATAAGCTATTTTGTGATAGTCAAAGTGCAATTCATCTTGGGAAGAATTCTTCCTTTCATTCTAGATCAAAGCACATTGATGTAAGATATCATTGGATCAGAGATGTGTTGGAAAAGAAGCTACTACATATTGAAAAGATTCACACTGATGAGAATGGGTCAGACATGCTGACTAAGACTCTTACGAGGGAAAAACTAGAATATTATCGACAAGCTGTAGGACTGGTGGATCCTTCCATGTGATCGAGAGGGGGAGATTGTTGTGGGTCCCTCCACATGATTAAAAAAAAGTTAAAAGAGGAAGCAATTTTCAGTGGCACCAAAAATTTGTAGAAAATTTGTATTGTTTCTTGCCTATAAATAGGCACTCATTAAGCACACACTATGCACACCAAAAATTGAGAGAGAAAAAAATTAGAGAGAAACACACAGCTAATGTGTGTTAAAGTGAGCCAAAGAAAATTACTTTAGTGAAAGTTTGGGAGGGAAAAATAATTGGGGAGTGACAAAATAGTGAGGTTAATTGGGGTGTGGGAAACACTTGAGTGTCATTATTTTGGAGTAATCTCGGGGTTTTACCTCTAGTATTTTTCTAGAGAAATCCTTCTTGTAAACATGCTAATTATTTTATTAATGGAAGAAATTTCAGAGTTTGACCTGTGGATATAGCCCAAAATTAAGGGTGAATCACGTTAAATTTTTTGGTGTCATTTTAAATTATTGATTTTATTATTTTGCTCGTATTTAATTTATTTTGCATCGGCCTCTTTTATCGGTCCACCCTTCCGCTGCACCAGGGGAAATATTAGCTAGTTCCATTTATCCCGACACCGTAGACCCCATAAAACTCAACCCCGATCCTTATTTACCCCTTTTGTTTCATCTGACTCAGAAACCCAAGCTATTGTCAGTATAGTGTAGAAAACTCATCATAAAATTGCTGAACAGGGAAGCAGGGATAATGTCGTGATGGTATTGGGGAAAGAGGGGAATGAATCAGAACCATCAAAGTGGCTAGTGAATACTGGAGATCAAATGGAGACCAATACTTTGAGCAACAAAGTAAATTAGCGAGAAGAATTAATTGAAAATAGTAAGAAAAATCAATTAATTATTGCGTGCCAGACTTTATGTATTCATGTGTTTGTTATAGGTTGCTCAGAAAATTCTACAAAGAAGAAAGATGGCGGTTTGACAAAAATTTGGGGCAGAAATGAGGCCAATTATGGAGAGGTATCAAAACCAGGAAAAATGGAAAAGACTTGCACGTAATAACCATGCTGTTGAGTGCCATGAAATTTCAAAAACAGAGTTAAAAAGTAGCAAAAGGAAACTGATCGAAGGTATGTATGAGACAATTCTGTCATCCTCTTATAGGCAGAATATATCAAAGAAGCACTGTTAAGGTATGGAGATTGACCAAGCTTCTAGTTTTGAGGATTTAACGCCGGAGTCTGCTAAGCAGCTTTGCCGATCGCCATGAAGATCCTTAGCTAGAACCTCCAGGGTCTGAGCAATCCCTGGATAGTTCGATCTCTCCGTAAGTGGGTGAATATGTATAGGCCTGATGTTGTCTTTTTAATGGAGACTAGATTATGTAATTCTAAATTCACTGGAATAAAAAATAGTTTTTTGCTTTACAATTTCTTTGTTGTTGATAGTTGGGGTAGATCCGGTGGTTTGTGTCTTTGTTGGAAGAAGGAATTATCTCTCTCAATTCTTTCTTACTCAAATAATCATGTTGATTTTAATGTTTTAAATTCTGAAGAGGGTAGTTCTTGGAGAGGCTCAGGGATATATGGCTTTCCAAATCATAGTGATCGGCATCAGACATTGTCTCTCATTCACCGGTTAGCTGCTCATTCCTCGACACCATGGTTAATTTATGGTGATTTCAATGATATATTGCAAACTTCTGAGAAAAAGGGTGGCAGATCACGTGAATTTAACTCCCTGGATGGTTTTCAAAATGTCGTTAACGAGCTCTCTTTATTAGATCTGGGACATGGGACAACCGGAGAATAGGGGAAAATAATATACAAGAACGGTTTGATCGATTTCTGTCCACCGCTTCCTGGAGTAATCAATTCCCCTTTCTGCTAGTGTCACATCTTCCTAGAATCTCATCTGATCATTGTGCTATATTGCTGGACACCAAGGGTCTTCATCAACAGAATCTAAATAAAGAAAAATTATTTAGATTCGAAGCTATGTGGACTAGAGAAAGTAGTTATGAAGAAACAGTGAGAAGTGCTTGGCATAGTATTGGTTATGGTCCTGGGGGAGTAGGTGGCCAATTGAAGTTTGTGCTCAGAGACTGCAAGAATGGAGTAAAACTACTTTTGGCCGCCATAAGAAAGAATTTCGAGCTGATTGTAAGAGATTGGAATGGCTTCAGAAACAAGATCCCAACGTTGGAATTAGGGAGGAGATGAACCAGGTACAAAAACGTGTTGATGATATGCTACTTAGAGAGGAAATTATATGGAAACAAAGATCTAGAGCTAAATGGTTACATGAGGGGGATAGAAATACAAAGTTTTTCCATAAAAAAGCGTCAGAGAGGAAGAAAAGAAATACCATCAAGACGCTAAAGGATGATAGAGGTGCTTGGAGGTCGGGTAATGAAGAAATAGGAAATATTGTTTTTTCCTATTATTATCAGTTATTCACTACTACTCATCCCCCAAATATAGCTGATGTGGTGAGTTCTATTGATTCCACTCTTGATGCTGTTGCCATTAATTACCTCTCTATGCCTTTCTCTGGAGATGAAGTATACAGTGTTGTGAAGCAGATGCAACCTACAAAAGCCCCAGGCCCAGACGGTATGCCTGTTTTATTTTACTCTTCATATTGGGATATTATTGGTCATGATGTTACTCAATGTGTACTGAATTTTCTGAATTCTGGGGTTATGCCTAAGACTGCAAATCATACTTTTGTCACTTTGATCCCTAAAGTCAAATCTCCAGAATCTATGAAAGATCTTCGTCCAATTAGCCTCTGCAATGTGCTCTAAAAAATTATGGCAAAGGTATTGGCAAATAGACTGAAGAGGGTGTTATCATCAGTAATAAATGAAAGCTAGAGCGCATTTGTTCCGAAACATTTGATTACTGATAATGCAATTATTGCATTTGAGATGTTTCACACTATGAGAAGCCGAATGAAGGGGAGAGTTGGAGCCATGGCATTGAAACTGGATATGAGCAAGGCATATGATCGAGTTGAATGGAGTTATCTGGAACAGGTTATGAATAAAATGAATTTTCCTATTGGGTTCACTAAATTAATTATGTCTTGCCTTTCTACTGCTTCCTTTTCATTTCTCATTAATGGTCAACCTTTTGGCATGCTTAAACCCACCAGAGGACTTAGGCAAGGGGACCCCCTCTTGCCATATCTTTGTGTCCTTTGCGCAGAAGGTTTTTCATCAATGATCAGACAAGCAACTCTCTCAAAGGCACTGCATGGATGCAAGAGTAGTCACAGGGGCCCAATTGTTAGCCATTTATTCTTTGCAGATGACAGTGTTATATTTGCCAGAGCAACAATGGCAGATTGCATTTCCTTTAAGAAGATTATTTCAGACTTTGAATGAGCATCTGAACAACGTGTGAATTTTGACAAGTCGGAGATTGTGTTTAGTAAGAATACAAATGTGCAGACCCGAGTAGAAATTCAACAATGTTTGGAGATGACTGTGAAAGAAAATTTTCCAAATATCCGGGCTTGCCTGCACTTGTTGGACGGTCTACTCGTCAAATTTTTGATTATGTGACGGGGAGAGTTTGGAAGAAATTAAAAGGCTGGAAGGAGAAATATCTTTCAAGAGCTGGAAAAGAGGTTCTCATTAAATCAGTAGCTCAAGCAATCCCAACATATGTTATGAGCTGCTTTTCACTTCCTACTTCTATTTGTAAGGACATCCAAAGCTTGATTGTCAGATTTTGGTGGGGAAATAATCTGGAGGATAAAAGAATTCATTGGGTGAAATGGGAAAGAATCTCCTTATCCAAGAGAGATGGTGGATTGGATTTTAGGAGCTTACATTCTTTCAATCTTGCTATGTTAGTAAAACAGGGCTGGAGGATCCTTATGAATCCAACTTCACTATGTGCCTCTGTATTAAAGTCAAAATATTTCCTAGCAAAGTCTTTCCTTCAGGCGGACTGCCCCAAGAACTGAAGCTTTGTGTGGCGAAGTATTTTTCAAGCAAAACCTGTATTGCATAAGGGTCTATGTTGGCGGGTGGGAAATGGGAAAGGAGTGGAGATTTGGAATGATAACTGGCTTCTTGGTGGATCACAGCTTAAGCCTATGGTGCCACGGATTTTACCTATGGATGCAAAGGTGAGTTCCTTAATTGACTATGAAAATAAATGCTGGAATGTATCTCGGGTAAAGGAGGTTTTTTTGCCATTTGAAGCTGAAATTATCCTCAAACTCCCCATTAGTTATAGGCTGCCCGAGGATTCTCTATTTTGGTCAGGTACAAAATCAGGATGCTATTCTGTGAAACCAGGTTATTATGCTGCAAAAGACATTCTGAGTTCAAATAATGATAGTCCAACTACTTCTAATTCGACAGTATTTCCTTGGAAGAATATATGGCAGTTGAGTATTCCACAAAAAATTAGAATTTTCCTGTGGAGAGTTCTATCAGATGCTCTTCCTTGTCTGGATAAGCTGGTTCAAAGAGGAGTTCAGGTTTTAACGAAGTGCCCCAGATGTGAAGATAATGAGGACCTGATCCATGTGTTTCTACGCTGTCCATATGCTCGTCGGTTTTGGCTTATTTCTCCATTGGGTCTACGTACAGATAATGTTCTATCCACCTCTCTGATATCTTGGTGTCAACTTGTTCAAAATTCAATATCAAGAGATCAGTTTGCTGTGTTTGTTACTTCTATGTGGTGTTTATGGAACTTGAGAAATAAATTGGTGTTTAAGCATAAGGAAATGGATCCATGCATCTCCTTACAGAATTCGCTACAAATGCTACGAGATTTTCAGGACAAAGAACCAGCTCCAATAAGTCCACAGCCTGTTCGAGTTTTGAGATGGCAAGCCCCTCCTGAAACTGTTGTAAAAATAAATACTGATGCAGCAGTAGTTACTCGGGATAGAATCACTGGACTGGGGTTCGTGATTAGAGATCAATTTGGTCTGGTCATGGGCCTCAGGAGGGAAACGAATTACAGAGGCTTTAGATGTGGGATGGGCTGAGGCATCTTCAATTCTAAAAGGGTTACAAGTTGCTGCAGAATGCGGATTCCAAAGGGTAATGGTCGAGTCAGATGCACTGGCTATTGTTCGAAGGCTACAGGGAGAAACTAATTAATGCACTAGATCCAAGCCAGCTCATAGTAGAGGACATTATTCAGTGTTGTTCAAATTTTCATAGCTGCACTTTTCATTATGTTCATAGGTCTTGTACTCTGTAGCTCATCTGATTGCCCAATGGGCTCTTGCTTTGGATGAGGAGATTATCCTCATAGAAGATACTCCCCCAATTGCCCATAATCTAGTTATCGAGGAGTGTACTGGTTAAGATTTTATTACATGAAAAGCTCCAATTTCCATTCAAAAAAAAAAAAAAAAATGCAACGGTTATGATGTGTTGCAAAACCGTTTCATTTTTATGCAAATAGGCAACGGACCAACGGTTTCAAATCTGTTACCAAAAAACCGTTGCCTAATCCATAATACGGGGTAGTGAGAGAATTATATATTACTAACTAAAATATCTATTTTTTATAATATACAATAATATAAGAGAGAAATCTAATTATATAATATTTTTAAGTAACTTGTAATCAATGTAATGATTAGAGATGAAGTATTAAAGTGTAATGTCTTTAAAATTATGAAGTCTTAAGCAAAAAATGACATAATTGTACATAATATTTTTTTTATCTTTTCGAATAATAAAATATAATAATTAAGAAAGCTTTCGTAACTTGTTGCAACGAATGTTGCTGCTGAGAGATAAGATTGAGTTGAAACCAGAATTTTAAAATAATTAAAATTATTAGTCATTTTGATAAATTGTTAAATTTCAAAAATAATGTTATAATGTAATAATAAATAGATTCTTAACTTAATTAAGTGACTGATTTGTTTTACATAATGAAGTGATAAATGAGTACTTAATTACCTTTTTAATTTATTCTAATCTCAATGATAATTAAATAATTAAAAAAGTTAATTACTTTTTTAATTTATTCTAATCTCGATGATAAATAAACAATTAAAAGTGATAAAGTGAAGATATAGCATACAAGACTACATATAATTAATTAAAATCTCATAATTAAAATTGAAAACTAATTTAATCTTATTATAAGAATTAATGATTTGCAAATAAGTTTTAGAAACATTATTACTCAATCAAAAATATCAATTTCAATTAATTATATAAGCCTTGAATTTATCTAGCAAAATCATTACGATATAAATTCAAAAATCCATATTTAATGAGTTTTAAATTAAATATTACTCAATTAAAAAGACTAATTTAAAATAATTATATAAATCCTAAATTTATCAAGTAAGATCCATTAATGTATAATATTTTTTTAATTTTAGAATATGATTCATTTTCAACTTAAATTCAAATTAAATAAAAAATTGTTTCAAACGGGAGAAGGGCGGTTACTGCATCAAGTGAGTGGCCAAGACCATAAATCTACCTTCTTAAGAGGTCATAAGATTAAGGTCCTTCTCCCTCCGCCACTGGATACAACAAGGTTAAGCTAGTTGGGGAATTCTAAAATGTTGTATGCCAAAGAAGGATGTCTTACACTTGCATATATTCTATCGAGATAAAGTTGATCAACTAATGAATTTATTTGTCAAGTTATAAGTTGTACATATTGATTACTAAATAAATGAAAGACCTCATTTTATTTATAAAAAAAAAAAACTGTTTAACTCAGTTCAACTTTGATTTATAAACTAATTTCAGTTTGGTTAGAGTTTTATTTTTAAAAATTGGAAATCAATCGGTTTATCCAATTCAAATCGAATTTATCCTACATATCTCGTATTTATGATATGCGACTATTAAAACATACCTCCTACCTTTTGCACCAATAATTAATAAATTTTTTTAGGACATATGTTTGCCATTTATTTTAATAGAATTAATTTGACTGTTGTGCAAAAATCAAATCGAACCCAATTGATTTATGAAAAACAGTTTGAATGGTTTGTTTGATTTCAATGCAAAAAAAATTCAAAGGTGCAAAATAAATAAGTTGCATATTTCTTTAAAATTGACAAAAACCCTAGCCACCCTCTCTCTCTTTTCTCTTTTCTCCTTAATTTCTCATAGACTATTCTTATTTTGCCACTGCCGAAACATTAGTGGTGGACCATTATTTTTTTATTTTTTATTTATTTTATATTTCAATAAGCACGAATCTTTAGATATAATAGTTTTAGTTCCTCTTTTATGAGAGTTTTAGGTTTTGTGTGTTTTTCTTGTTCCTCTTTTATGAAGGTGTTATTAATTCCATTATTAGAATTTTATAGTTCTTCTTTCTGGGAAGAGTTTATAGTGATGATAATAATCATGGTGCAAAGTTTTATGTCGATTATCTTTCAAGCGGCCTCGTTTAAAGACCAAATTAGAGTCAATTCGTGGCAAAACACAACCACCTTGTTTGTTTGGAAGAGATTTAAAGAAGTTTTCTCCATTGATCATGTAGGATCCATATCTATGTACTTCTTGATTGCTCTTTTATTATGTATTTGTTTTTATCAAGTTGTACTCTTTATTCTTTTGATGAATAAATGAATTACAATTTCTCTCAAAAAAAAAATTCAATGCAAAAAATTTTGATTTTCTTGTTTGAAAAACTAAAGGGAAAATTGTTTTATTTAGCCACAACTTTTAGCGGATTGTTAATCTTAGTCACCTCTTTAAATTTTGTTAATTTAGACAACAATTTTTCGTTTTGTGTCGATTTTAGTCAACTTAAAAATGATATAGGTTATTGAAGATGTGTCATCTTCCATGGATAATGTTTTATGTGTAACTAATGATATGTCTAACATTTTTTAGCCATAAACTTAATTTCAATAAATCATCAAATTTAGCTACAACTTTTAATACGTTATCAAATTTAGCCACACCTTTCAATACATTGTCAAATTTAGCCAATACTTTTAAAAATTTATCATTTTTGTCTGTTTGGCAAGTAGGAGCTTGCGGCTCTTGCACATGTGGCATGTAACATTTTCAAGTTAGTTATAATTAACATAAAATGAAAAATTGTTGGCTTAATTGACAAAATTTAAAGAAATGACTAAAATTGACAATTCATTGAAAGTTATGGCTAAATAATACAGTTTTCCCAAAACTAAATCCATTGAAAATCTGAAATTTAATTTTTAAATATTTAATTATATATATATGATAAATATTTTTAAAAAATTAAATGAAAAGTAAAAACTAAATTGATTGAACCAAAATAAATTTTCAATTTGGTTCGTTTTCTATCTTTTCCCTCTAATCAATTCAATTTAATTAGTTTGGTTTGGATTTCTCTATCAAAGACATATTGTTTTGGTTCAGATCGAATCGAATCAATACACAATATTAGATGAACCTATTTTGGGCTAAGACAGTGCAATTATTTGAAATCATTGCAATCGATATTACTGATTTTATATAATTGCTTCTAATTGAAACTAATCAGTCTAATTTGATTTTTCACTTTGATTTAGTTTTTCTTGCGCTAGTTAGGATCTAGAGTAGAACGGATCAACCAAACTCCAACTCCTTAATTATAAAAGTTTTTTTGCTTTTAATACACACACACACACACACACGGATTAAGTTAAATTTAATCATAAAATTATAAGTTATTTAAATTATAAATATATCTTATGCGGATTAAAAGATATAAAATTAAATATTTATTGAAATTTCACCTTATTATACGAATTAATTTTAGATTTATATTAATCGTTTGTGTTTTCTTAGGAAATTCGGATTTTTAGCATCAAATTCACAGTCTGACGATGTAGCAACTTCGACGGGCCATAACTTGGGCTAGAAAACTCGGAATTGGGTGATTCAAAAGCCTAAATTCAAGAGAAAATTGAGAGCTACAACTTTCATGAAGAAGTTATGCTTGTTTGGAGACTATGGATATCTAAAAATTGAGTCGCAAGTCAGAAACTCTGTGTAGTCTTAGGGGAAATCCGAATTTTACAAGGAATTATTATTTAAAATTAATTAAAACAAATCCTAATCATTCTAGAATTTATGAGTAGCTTTAGTTAGGGTTTAAGCATTATAAATATATGGAAACCAAGACTGAAAAATTAATTTCTCTTTTCTCTCTCTAAAAATAAATAAAAATGCTTAAAGAATTTCATGGTGAATAAGAAAACTCAAGGGATTCAACGATTAATTCAAGATTGATTACGTTTTCTCCTCCCTTCATGAAAAACAATGAATCTAATTTTACAAATTTCTACATCATACATACATACATACATACATTCATACATACATACATATATATATATATGTGTGTGTGTGTGTGTGTGTGTGTGTGTGTGTGTATATATATATATATCTGTGTGTGTGTGTCTATAAAACACCGTAAATTTATAACCCGTTTATACATATACTTGGTATATTCTTACTAAAAATATTTACTTAATCATATAATAAACTTTCATATAAAATATTATAATAATCTTTAACTTATTTTTACTCTTTATTAAATAAAATTTAATATATGTATGTATGTATGCATGCATGCATGCATGTATGTACGTGTAATGACCGTAATTTTCGGTTTTTCAATTTCTAAGCCCGGGAGGGTATTTTTGTCATTTATTGCGTTTTTACTGTTATTAATTAAAAATAATAGTAAACGATGTCCGTTTCATTTAAAATTTTGCACGGGCTGCAATTATATACTCCCGAGCTCACCATAAAAATTTGGGGTAAAACCGAGTTAAGGATTTTTCGCAATTGGCCAAAAGGACCTAATTGCAAATCTGAAAACTTCGTTTTATATACTCAATTGGCAGATTGGGCTCATTTGAAAGAAAAGTTGAAAACCCAATTGCTGCTACAGTACCC
>CANYLF012430081.1:0-10847 GCA_948193215.1 Bocquillonia castaneifolia
AAAAAAGCAGTAGGTCCTCGATTTTGAGCCTTCATGCCGTGATCTTCATATCGCGGGAGCGATGAAGGTCGCGGGCTCGATGTATCCATCGCGACATCAACCCCAGATTTTCACAACCTATTGGAACTTTGCACCTCGACATGAGGCTTGTTCATCGCGAGGGCGAGACACATCATGGAGGCGATTCATCGTTGTCGCGGGAGCAAATTTTGTGTCCATATACAAAACGTTGAAGTTACTCCTTGAAACTTATCCTGCACACTTAGAAACTTTGTCAAACATAAATATAAGGTTGTTAAACTCAAAACAAGATAGATTGATAGCACTTAAGTCAACAAAACATAATTAATAAACTAAATAACACGAGAATATAGGAAAACTTAGTCTCGAGAAGCAAGTAGTCGCTTTAACCTTTGTCGATCCTTTGTAAATCGATCCTTGATTCAAAGAGATTCAACTATTTTTAGGGGGTTTTCTAAGTTTATAAGATGAAATAAATTGAACAAAAGATTCGATTAAGAGAGTCCCATAAGTCCTATTTATATTATTTCGCAAAAAGTACACCCAAAAACCTAAAAAATTAAGTTTTCTTCTACAAACCAGACTCAGGCAGGACCCGACTCGGTCCGAGTTGCTGTCTAGGCTGCCAATCGAGTTGATTAGCTCATATTTTGCTAAAATTTTGAGAGCAGATTGGAACAGACTTGGTCCCGCTTGCTGGCTGGCCGATCTACTCTCACATCTGCCCATTTTCACACCTCAACCCAGACCACACCGATGCAGGCCGAACCGGACCAATCTGGGTTAATGATCTGAGTTGAACTTTAAACCTCCGATTAGTTGCCAATTTAAGCCCGAATTTGTCCTAGTTTGAACCCGTACGTACCTAATACTGCAAATTAAAAATAATTGACAAAATAAGTGTCAATACCACTCAATTATGCAAGAAATTCGATTAAAAATCACTAAATAGCATATTATAAAATACGATCATCAAGTTTAAATTTACAAAATTTATAAATGAAATAATTAACATCTTCTTTTAGAATTCAATAAAATTTTAAATTAAAATATTTGTGATTCATCTTCCATATAGTACTAATTGCAAAATACTTCACACAAATGTGTTATATATCAAAGCGAACAATCATGTTTATTATATACAATAAAACATATTTGTGTCACAATAATTTAGGTGACTATAAAAAAATCATCACTAATAAACATATTAGTTAGAACAAAAATATTTTTGTCACAGTAAATTAATTCTATAAATTTTGTAACTACACTTGTGACAATTTTAATTGTGATTTTTATAATTTTTTTAATTGCCTTCTGTGACAATAAATTATATTTTCATGTATGCAAATAGTAAATAAAAAAAGATTTTGTGACATTAATTGTAAAATTACTATCACGTTTTATGTATTTTTTTTGTGTGATAAAGTTTAGATGACTATGAAAAATGCCACTAATAAACATATTAGCTACAATAAAAATATTTTTGTCACAATAAATTTATTCTATAAATTTTGTAACAACAATTTGTGACAATTTTAATTGTGATTACTAGCGAATGTTGGTACATATGACAAAGCCCTTCTGATTTCAAAGAGAGGTCTCAAGTTCGAGCCCCACCTTCGCTGGGAGATGGCAAGGGGCTCAAAATGGGTTAAAACTAGATGCCGACTCCCTCCTAGTAGATTAGTCTGAGTTCAAAGGACCTGAGATACCACTGAAGTAATAACTATTAAAAAAAATAATTGTGATTGTAATAAATCTTTAAGTTGTTTCTGTCACAATATAATTTATTGTCGTGTAATAGGAATGTATTAATAAATGAACAAGATTTTGTTACCAAACCACTTATCTCTTTCTTTTTGATTTTGAACGTGGCGATAAGCAAGTTTGGCAGTGTTCCTTAACTCCATCAAATCTTTAGTGGCATACCCTTCTTCTTCAATTATGTTTTTAGTACTTCACCTTTTTTTTCCCATTGGGAGTCTAATGGTCATGAATCGATCATATAACACGTCTAGGGTCAAAAGAGAAGACTTAATTTATTTTTTCTATTTTTAAAAGCGAAGGTTTTTCCACTTGAATTAGTGTAAAATAATATCGATTCATAAATATTTAATTATTGCATGGTGCATGTATAATTTCTCTGCATTGTGATCACTACCATAAATATTAATTCCTACATAAATGTAGAAACATATTATTAAATTTTGCAATTGCAACAAATATAAGCGCATAAACAATAGCTTACACATAAAATGGAAGAAGTGGAAGTCTTATTTAAACTCGATCTTTCATGAATCTCTCTAATTATATGAAGATTTTCTAAAATTAAAAGTATTATAAAAGAAATTCACATTGGATTGAGTCTGAATTAGAATTTCCCTTCTTTTCTCAACCTCATCCTACACTATGAAAACAAAACTAGAACTCAACAAACTAAATCAACGATCAATCTGTAAAAGGAGGTTGGTGGAGACTTTATCTCCCTAATATTTATTCTTTCCTCTCAATTGAGATATGCCTTTCTTTAGGCCCTTGTGTTGTACAATAAGTCCTAGTTTCTTTGCTTAAAAGTAAAATTAGTGAGCATGCTTATTTTTTTCAATCGATCCATTTCATGTTCATCGTTTGACTTGAGGATCGAAAACCACACAAATGGAGATTTTTCATATTTCTAAATCTTCATCAATTAAGTGCACTTAAATTCATTGTTATTGATCGGAATTTTTTTGCCTATTTTCAAGCCATATACATTACAGAACCAAACATTTTATTTAGTTAGTGCATGTACTTGAGAGTTGAGACTTGTAAACAAAAACAATCGTCCTCTGTCCACTTCCTATTTATAAAGTGCACTCACTCACTCCCTCCCTTTCGTTAAAAGCCACCTCTTGCCACTATTCATCATCTACCCATTTCTTCCCCCTTTTTTTTTTACTTTCACTAAAATTAATTAATCCCATTTCGTTGATATCTAGTTAGTTTGCATAATAAAATTTAACACCAATTACAAATCATTAAAATTACTCTCATGCAATTAATTTACTGTATAATAACATTGGAATGTGGGAAACAACCTTAATTACAAAATGTAGTGCTCACATGTAATGAGAGGAAATGAAAAGTGTATATGGATTAGTGGACCATTTCGACCATTAAGAGCTTATATGGATATGCTTAGTGGAGCAAATAGACCAATCGCTCTTACAAATAGGTTGGTGATGATCCTTTTCCATCCAAGGAAAAATTTCATCAGTTGTTTTTGAATTTTTCGGTTTTGCTGCTTTAGTATTTGAAATTTAATTTAATAAGAGATAATAGTCTTTATATCCTCACCTTTCTACCAAATTTTAATTCTATCCTAACATTGTTTTAGTTTGCTCCGCCATGTTTGCGAATCATTTCAAATATGTCCAATCATTTATCTTCCATTTTAAATCTATCTAATCATGTAATTTTTGCTGACATGTCCAATATCTAGTGGTCCCACTTGGAACCATTTTGTACACGTGGCACCATTCAAAATCTGCCATGTCAGCATTGGATAGATTTGAAACAATTCGCAAACATGACGGAACAAACTGAAACAATTCAAAGGTTAGGATAGAATTAAAATTTGGTGGAAAGGTAAGGATATGAAAAACTATTATCCCTTTTTTGTTTAAATGTCTGAATTTATAAGTTCTTTTTTTTTTATACGAACGAAGAGATTAGTTCATTAAATCATATGAAAGAGCATCACAAACAAAATCCAGTGCTATAGAGCTTTCCCTACGATCAGACAAAGAACATGCTGCTTTAGACAACATATGAGCAACGTCATTCGCTGACCGAAAAACAAAAATAACATTACAATCAACAACAGCTCTAAGAAACATCTGACATTCCAACAACAAGGACATCAAATAGGAATTCAGTTCTAACTTCTCGTCCAACATCTCAACTATGCGTTGCCAGTTCGATTCCACCTGCACTCCTTGTAAACCTTCACCAAAAATCCAAGACAATGCTTCTTTCAAAGCCCAAGCCTCTGCCACCTCTTGGTTGTTTATGTATAATCTAGGAATCATAGTACCCATCTTCTGGTTGCTGCAATGATCTCGCAAAATGATACCTATACCTGACCGACCTGTTGTTGATGACGAGTTTGTGTCCACATTCAACTATAGTTTGTTAATGTCAGGTTTAGTCCACAGTGAATCTCCCCTAGTAATCCTCTTCCCCAAGTCTGAGAAGTCCTTTATTTCCGCTGCTCTCCTCCACTGAAATAAAACCAAGCTGGCCCTGTTTATGACCACCTGTCATGTAAGACTGAACTTTTCCATTCTAGACGGCCTCATTTCGACTCAACCACAGACTCCAACATATCATCACAAACATAGGTGCTAACTAACTATCTTTCTTAGCAAAGATTAAGAACACACACTCACTAAAAGAGAGTCTAGCATTAAACATACAGTCGATGTGCAAATGATTCCAGCAGCTCCTTACCACTGTACACCTGATAAGCATGTGTAGAATAGATTCTGAGCTATTTCCACAGGAAGGACATATCCCATTATCAATAATTCTCTTCATCACCAAGTTCTCTCTAACTGGTACAAGATTAAGCAAGGCTTTCCACATAAAAATTTTACACTTTAACGGTACATTCAAGCTCTAAAGAGTCGACCATACCACCTGTTCCGCATTACTAACCCAAGCATGCACCGGTTGTTGGATATTATAAGCATCTTTAACAATAAAAATACCTTTAGAGTCTCTAAACCAGCTGACACGATCTGAACTAACAGCGAAACCCAAAACAATACTTTGAATAAGAGATTTGTCCCTTTCATAAAAAAGATCATCCAACACGTCCTCTTCCTAATGTTGTGTCCCTGGCACAAACAAACTACTAACCGATTTTTTACGTAGCTCATCAGTCAAGATTGATTCCACATAACCATTTGCCTCATTGGACAACCAAGGGTCCTTCCCAATTCTAATACCCTGCCCATCTCCCACCTTCCATTTTACTCCCATCCTAATGAGCTCCTTCGCTTTTTGAAGGCTTGCCCAAATATAGCTAGGATTAGACCCACATCCAGAAGTAGGGGTGTGCAAAATGGAACCAGATCAAAAAATCAAACTGAACCAGTCAATTTCATTTTGATTCGGTTTAGTTCTTATTTTTAAATTTTTTCTAAAAATCGATTCGGTTTAGGATTTCTGATAAAAAAACCAAATTGAACCAAAAACTAAACTAAAATTTAGGCTTAAAATCAAACCAAACTTTCATTTTAGCCTAAAACGGACCGAATTAATTGGTCTTAACTAAATATATTTTGGTTCGGTTTGGTTAGGTTTCATGGTTTCAAAAAAATTCAGTTCAGTTCAAACCGAACCAAACTGATGCACAGCCCTATCCAAAAGACAAAAAAATCACAAAATGGGAAATATATTTCCTTGTACAATCGACAAACCAAGGAATTCAGATTTTCCATGAGCCGCCAGGCTTGTTTGCACAACATTGCCTTGTTAAAATCATAAACTTTTCAAAATCCTAAGCCCCCAAAATTTTTGGGTTTACAAAATCTTTCCCAGCTAGCCCAATTTATTCCTCAACCTTCATCCCTTCTAGTAGAACCCCACCAAAAGGAATTAAGCATCGTCTCTATATCCTTACACACAGAAACCGAAAGCAGGAATACATTAAAATAGTGATTAGGAATATATTGTAATACCATCTTAATCATGATCTCCCGACCACCACATGACATGTGCTTCCCTTTCCAACTTTGTATACGACGCCACACTTTGTCCTTTACTCAATTGAAAAGCCTTTCTTATTCCTCCCAACTAAAAAAGGCAACCCTGGATAATGCATGTTTGTCTCCATTTCCTTCACTACCAGATTATCCATAAGAAAAGTTTGACAATCATCATGAACATTGGACTACAGAAAATTGCTGATTTAGCATAATTTACCACCTGACCCGACATAACCTCATAGCTTCGCAACACCTCTTTAACATGCCCCAAATCCATCTTATTAGCTTTAAAAAATAGCAAGCTGTCATTAGTGAAAAACAGGTGCGAGATTGTCGGAGCGCCCCTACATATCCGAACACCATGTATAACACCTCTAACTTCTTTGTCTTGCAAAGCACTACTTAACCACTCAGCACATGTAATAAATAGATAGGGTGACAAAGGGTCTCATTGACGCAAGCCTCGAGAAGGTATGATTGGACCTATTTCCACATCACCATGAACCACAAAGTATCTAACACTCCTTACACAAGTCATAACCATATCAACAAAGCCTATATCAAACCCCAATGCTAGTGTCATTCTCTCCAGAAACACCCACTCAATCTGATCATACGCCTTGCTCATGTCAAGCTTCAAGGCTACATATCCAACTTTACCTTGCCGCTTTCTACTTAGGTAATGCCTGACCTCAAAGGAAGCCATAATATTGTATGTGATGAGTCTCTTCTGAACAAAAGCACTCTAATTCTCTGCAATTATGGCTGGCATAACTAATTTTAACCTATTAGAAACTACTTTCGCCGCAACTTTATAGAACATGTTACATAGCGAAATTGGTCTCAAATACCCATTTTGTCATCAATGTGATCAAAGTATCCATCATATCTGCTGGGAATGAACAATTGGCAATATATGAGCTCACCGCATCATATAGCTCAGATTGAATAATCAGCCAATACCTTTGATAAAATGTCGACGACATCCCATCAAACCCTAGAGACTTACCTGGACGTTGATCGAACGTAGCTACCCGGACTTCCTCATCACTAATCAGAGCTTGAACGTCCAAGTTCTAGTTTGCTATAACCCAAGGTTTAATGGAGAACATCGACTTATCCAAATATGTGACAGACGATGTGAAAAGATTGTTAACGTAATCTAAAATAAGTTCTTTCATACCAGACTCCCAAGAAACCCATTTGTCATCTTCTCCCCTAAGCTTCTTGATACAATTATTCCTTTTCCTTGAAGAGGCCATATTGAGAAAAAAACCTTGTACTCTCATCTCCACCCTTGTCCCATAATTTATTTGCCCTCTGCTTCCAGAAATTGCAATAATCCTGCTGGATATGAGCTAGTTCAGCCGCAACTTTATTGAAGCTTCTCAGCCCTTTATCATCAGTTCGCTGCCTAAGACTCTCCACATCGATCTTAGAGGCAAAACCCGTTGTTTTCTCTCTCTCCCCCATGTTTGAGATGCGACGACCTATATCCACTCATAATATCGTCACTCTCCTTCTAATTTGTCCATAAATTTTAAAAATAAAACCATCCAGTATGGTGCTGCTCAACCCATCTGTCACTTACCAATAAGATAGGAAGGTGAACTGCCCCGTTACATTCCAAATTGAAAACCACTACTTCTTTGTGTTGATCAGCCCAATTACCACAATAGAAAGCACTATCCAACCTTTCCCTAACCCAATGGTCACCCCCTCTTCCTTTTTCCCAAGTAAAAGGACACCCAGCAAAGCTCAAATTTAAAAGGTCTACAAAATCAGTAGCTTCTTTAAAGCCTTCCAACAGCCAACGAGGCTGTACCACCCCACCATTTTTCTCCCCATCCTCCACAATATCATTAAAATCCCCCATATAGACCCAAGGAAGATTGGACTCTCTGAGACAAATGCTTCAGAAATTCCCATCTCTCCCTTCTTTTACTACGACAAAGGTTACCATAGAAACTTGTGAACCTTCAACAAAAATTATCTTTTATCTCTACTACAACATCAATAAAAGAACCAGAGTAACCCAAAAGCTAAACTTTATTACTTTTATTCCAAAACAGAGCAAGACCACCACTATGGTCCTTCGTATCAATAACGAAAACGGAATCAAAAACCAAAAAGAGTTTTTAAACTATCCAACTTAAAATGAGTAGCTAGAGTTTCTATTAAAAAGACAAGAGTTGGCCTTTTAAAATTAATAAGCCTTTTCAAGGCTTGAATTGTCTGTGGGTTGCCAAGCCTACGACAATTCCAGCTCATAATACTCATTTGGTCACATAGGCCTGGTCCATGCCAAGGCTTACTACCCCACCATTTTTTGAATGCACTACTTTGATAAAGCCACCCTCCTTTGCTAGCTGGGCTTCTTTCGCATCTCGGCCCAGTCATTTCTAACCCACGTTATCACCTCCTAAAACTTTAGCGAATTTCCTTCTTTTATCACCGTGGATTACTACCCCTTCCATAGATATCAGACCAACTTTTTTCAAATTCAAAGGATCACCTTTATTACTGTGATCTTTTATGCATCTATCACCCGTAAAACCAGTCACTTGCCTTGTTTGATCCACCACTCCATCATCATCGAAAATCGTGGTCTTTCCCATTTCAAACGGGTTTTTCCACATATGCCCCTGCTTGGTCAACCGCCCATCTCTCAGCCACATCTCACTAGCACTGGTTGCCTGAGACCGTTTCGAAAGAGCTCGGATCTTCTTTGTCAGAGTACGTTCCACATTTGGATTGTCTAACAAATAGCGATAAAACTTGTTTGAATGACCAGTCTTCCCACATATGTAGCAAAATACACCTAACCTTTCATACTTGAATACCAATTCCACCCATTCTCAACCAGTTTTTTTAATCTTCACAATTGACTGTAAGGGCCTCGTAACATCAATGCAAATTCGTATCCTCATGCATTCTTTCTATGACCGATCAAAATTGTTAGGGTCTGATTCAACAAAAGTACAAATATAATTACCGATACTCCGAGCCTTCTCTCACTTCGAAAACCTGTTGGAACACAATACACTTGAATCCAAAAGACAACCCTATTAAGGGTCACATTCTGAGGTTGTTCATTCACCTAAAGACGATGTAAAACAATTTGATAATTATTAAACGTCCAAGGTCCACCCTCCTCCACTCTCTTGATGCCCACTTCATGGAAAAACTGGAATAAATAACGTTGTTCAGTTCTTCCTTCATTCCCAGTCAGCTCTTTGATACTAACCCTTTACAATGGTCTCCCCAACATGGCTAGAGTATTCCCCATAGCCTGAAAGTTAATGACTTTATCTGCCAATATTCTCCCCACAAGACACCATTGGAACTCCTCATGTGATTCTTCTTCCACACCTTCACCGTCAAGGACTAAGCCGGCCAAACCCTCATTTGTTAAATCCACCATACTCTCTCGATCAACCTCCATGGACGATGGTGATGCCATGACTAGATAACAAAGGTATAAGCAAACTAGCAGAATGCTAGACTATCAAAACTGTTATAGAGACAGACGACGACCCTGGACCTTGTTGTTTTGACACCATATTCAGTTGGAATAGTTGCTTGATAATGAAGAATAATTTATAACGTCTTTTTGAAGTAATGTCTTTGACTATTTCTATATAGTATTTATATATTTTCTTACTACAATTTTAATAATTTATAGATATTTAATGAATCAAAATACACGGTACACTAAAAAAATATTATCATTTAGAAATTAATAAAATCAAATGTAAAATACATAAACAAACACATTAAAAATTCAATTGTAATTTTATTTTATTAAAAACTAAAAGAATTTTATTAATACCTCATTAATTAAGAAAAACGATCAAAGACACAAAAAATTATAAATTTAAATACTTAAATGAATAATTAACAAATTTAAGCATCAAAACAACATGATTATACTTAAACCACTACTATAAATCTATTTTTCTTACAAAAATGCTTTCTTTCTTAATTTATGGGATATATATGATCATATATATGTACTAGCTAGTTTTTTTTTTGGCTAATTTCAAACCTGAATGAAAATTTTGAACATTTTTATTCTTATTTTGGAAAAAAATTGGGCCTCAAACTTAAGGAGTGCTACCAATCCAACTTGAAAATGAAATTTATGAACTCACCATGTAGTAACATATTATTTTCATTAAAATTATGAGGCGGGTGGATTTTGGAGAGATTAATTATTGGGGGGGTTCACAAATAAGTAAGGTAGAGCGCGGGTCGGTTTGGTCCGGTTCAGTCGGAAAATAATCAAAACTGATCGGTTAATTATATATCTTTTAAGAAAATAAACCACCCCATAATAAGTATGTAACCAATGGTTTGAATAACCAAAAATTTTGGTTTTATCGGTTCAGTTAATCGGTTGGATCATTGGATCAAATGTAATACCCATTTTTATAACTATTATTAATACCTAACGGTATGAATAAAATTGAAGTTTTTGAATTATTTTAGCCAATTTATGCACTTTTTCTTCAGTCTAACCTTATATTCTTCAATAATACACTAAAATAGACCTTAAAAATCAATTTAGAAAAATTATAGAAGTCAAATACAAAAAATGTTACTATTGGGGCAACAACTATGCAAAAATCAAATCAAAATTTACGTTTGAAAACTTAGCTTATTTCACCACCTAAATGAATAGGTTTTGGTATGAATTTTGTAGGGTTTTTAGGGGACTTATTAAGGTATCAATTGGTCAAAAAATTTAAAGAAAATACTATTAATTAACTAGTTTCAAATTACATCACAAATTGAGGTAAAAATATTCCCAAAATTAAAGACAATATAATCAATGTTTTAGGTACTATTTTAACTCTAACTTCTTATTATTTAAATTACAAACACATATATTCACATTCTCATACGAAAATCATACATACATTAGAATTTCATATAATCAATTTAAATTCTAACTTAGCTAATCTAAATTAAGCACATATAACCATTCCATAAGATAAATTCTAAACCAACATCAAACATATATGTGGTTATCGAGTTAACCTTACATATCACATACTAAGTTATTAACCA
>CANYLF012430398.1:0-10168 GCA_948193215.1 Bocquillonia castaneifolia
TATATATATATATATATATATATATATATATATTTATATATATATATGCATGTTCATGTTCTATTTATGCTTTCCTATAATGCATGCATGAAATGTCATGTATAAAATCCTCCCAGGACCACGAAATTTTTCAAGAATCTGCCAATCATAATTTAGAGTGTGTCTGTGGCGCAACGCCACTCTTTGAAGTGGAATCACCTCCAACGCCACTCATAGGAGTGACGTTGGGGGTAACGCCACTCTTGGGAGTGGCTTTAGGGTCGCAAATGCCACTTCTTCGAACTGTTGTTCTGGCTTTAAAATTCTTAACTGTTTTAACTCTTGCTTCAACCTGGATTTACCCAGACCTCATGAATTATAAATAAGACCTCAATGGCTCCTTAAAAACATTAGAAATCACCAAATCAAAGCCCTAAAAATTCTTCCAACTCATCACAATGTTCTAGAACTCTTAAAAAAACCCTAAAGAAGCATCTGAAAGGCTTAGAAACACCATTCTTGGAATCTTTAAACACTTTCCATCTAGTGGAGTTCAAAACTTTCCTGAACTTTTCTTATGATCAGAAACTCCCTCATGTAGTAACTGATTGCTGGAGTGCCAAGATCATGTTTTCTACTTTAATGGAATTAAAATCTACCTCATGTTTGAAGAATTTGAAGGCATTTTAGGCAAGGTTTAGGATTCTAATGTTCCTCTAGCATTACCTAGCTTGTATGCTCCAAACTTAGAATTCATGTCTGGCGTCTTTGAAGTAACTTCTGACCAGATGCAATCCTGCCTGGATGGCCAGTACATCCTGATTGAACGATTGATTGAATTGGGTGACTCAAAACCCAAAGGTTGCAAATCTTGGAACTTTTGCCTTTACTCTCATTTCTTGTTGATCTCTATAAAGGGTAGAGGCAGTTTCAAGATTACTTATAGCTTAGAACAAGTGAATAAAGGACGTAACTCTTTTTCGACCATCCTGGCTGAAACTATAATTGGCTTAGATTCTGCTAAAAACACCTGAAGGTTACAGGGTAGCCCTTTCCTGCTTCAGGTATGTATGTTTTGGTGTTTTCTATTTCCCATTCTTCATCTAAGGCTTCATTTTACTTTGTGAATCTTCTTCAGATCTGGCTCATGGAGAAATTAGCTGTCATGATGCCCCCAATCATTCCCAGAACTTATAAACCACGCCAATGGCAATATAGTAGACATGTTTTGTCTGGAGTTCAGTGTTCTGCTCTATGAGAGACTGGTGGTTGAACTAACTTCTTCTCCTCTAGGAGTGAGGATCAAATCCATTGAAACTGTCTATGGTGGAATCTTCCTTTTGTGACTACAGGATGTGTAGACCATTATGTTCTAATTTCTGGTCTCAGAACAGTTACCTTCTATTGTCTTTCTAGAGTACGCAAACAGTACGGAATGGTGTAGAGGATTCTAGGTGCTATTCCCATTTTCGCACCTTATGTCATCACTACTTATTTCCTGAGAGACATCCACGATTGTTAGGCTGGTCAAACCATTCAAAGGAATTTGAGCCTCACCCGAAGTGTTACGACAGATGATCATTACACGGCTTGGATTACTTCGGTGAGTGAAAACATTTCTTATAGAGCTTGATATTTATTCTAGGATGAAATAAATGAGGATTACTAGTCTTGGCTTGACATGCAAGCTGTTCTTCCTGAAGAGAAGTTGAGAGAAAGAGGTGATCTGCTGATGGTTGCAAGTAACAAGAATGAAGCAAAGAGGGAAAGGGATGATGCAAGAGCAAAATTAGATGCAAGTTTTGAAGACATGATGCAAGACAAAAGGAAGAAAAGAAATAGGAAGAATTAAGTCTTATAACCATTTCCCTTATTTATGCAGTGTTTTAGCTTTTTAGTTATACATACATAGAATCAGATATCATAAGCAGATTTGACAATTTTCTTTTGTAAAATTTATTTTATTAATATTAGCACAAAAGCGTACTTTAATAATTACAAATGATATTACTGCTATCTCACTTTCTTCTCTCATTAGCCTTAATTTTTACCTAGACTGCCCCCGCTTTCAAAGGTTTTCACCCTAGTAGGTTTTTACCCTAATTTTTGCTTAGAATGCCTCTTTGTGAGGTTTTAATCCAAAACGGGCTCCCTTATTTTTGCATGAGCTGTCCAAACAGGTTTTCAACTCATCGGGATTTATTATTTTTATGCATTTTTCTAAAGATAGTATTTCTTGAGACGGTCCAGGTTCGCAGGTTCCTGAAACTCTTTTCCCTCTAGATATAATATCTTCACAGCTTTTTAGGTAAGATCTTTCTGACCAGATATGGACCTTCCTAGTTTGGCTTGAACTTCCCTCTAGGATCAAAAGGAATCGACCTAGCTTGCTTTAACACCTAATCTCCTTCTTTAATTGGTCTAACTTTGACTCCTTTATTAAAGGCTCTGGCTATCCTCTACTAATACACTTGAGTGTAATGTAGAGTTCTCTTTCGTCTTTCCTCTAAAGATAGCAGTTGTTGGTATCTTGATTCAACCCATTGTGCTTCATGAATTTCTGATTCTAATGCCACTCTCAGTGATCAAATCTGGGTTTCAATTGTCAATACTACTTCACCTCCAAATACAAGAGAATAGGGATTTTCCCATATGGTAGCTCTCATGGTCGTATTGTAACCGATAAGAGCAAAGGGTAATTTATCCATCAAATCCTTGTAAGTCTTCACCATCTTAGCCAAAATCTTCTTGAACGTCTTGTTAGCCGCTTCTACTGCACCATTAGCATGCGGTCTATAAGGTGAGGATCTATGATGCTCAATTCCTTTTTCCTCTAGTAGATCTGCTGTTTCTCCCTAAAATTGAACCCAATTGTCTGAGATGATATGATGCGATTGCCTAAATCTGTTGATGAGTTTCTTGTTGATAAACTCAGCCATATTCCTTACAGTAACTGTTGGCAGTGAGATTGCTTCCACACATCGGAAGAAATATTCGATAGCCACAATGATGTATTTATGTTCATTGGAGGCTATTGGCCTTATTTCTCTAATAATATCAATCCCCCAAGTTGAGAAAGGCCAAGGAGATGTCAAATTATGTAATTCAGTAGGTGGCAGATGAATCTAATTCCCATGCAGTTGGCATTCGTGACACTTTTTGACTAGCTTTATGCAATCTCTATCCATAGAGTCCCAGTAGTACCCTTTCCAAATTATCTTCTTAGCTAAAGTGTGCCCATTCATATGAGGTCCACAACCCCCAGCATGAATCTCTTTCATAACCTCTTCTACTTCATACTGATTAAGGCATCGAAGTAGTATCCCACTTGGAGCTCGTTGTAGACACCTAATTTTTGGATGCAGGAATGGGGAAGCGGCTTGGAGTTCCCAATGATGATCACTTATACTCACAAGACGTAAGTAGAGTGATATGGCTTTCATTTTGATCATGTGATGTTTCAAAAAGGATTTCAGATTTGAAAATGCATTGTTTTAAGCCAGAAAATCATTTTAAAATAAAACCGTGCATTGTTTTCATCATATCTTTTCATACGAGCCTTAAAATGGCCTGAAACAAACTTTCAAAGTAAATTGGGTCATTCTGCACGTTTTTGTCTCTAATACAATTTTTCTAATTCTAACATTTAGGGCTCCAAAATGGGCTTAGAACATCTGCTACCATATTGATGGGCTTGGTTTGATGTTGGGCCTGGATGGTGGTTTTGAAGGTTAGGAATGGGCTTTAAATCTGATTTTAATGTTATGGGCTGGATTTTAATTGATTAATCAAGCTCTTTGGGCTTGAAATTAATTAAAGGCCCAAGTCCATATCTTTTAAACTTATAGGAGATTAGTTTTAATTTGAAATTTAAACATTAGATTTATATCAATCGTTTCATTCAAATTTGAAAATCAATTACAGAAGATTGATTCAATCAACTGCCTTTTAAAATTTAAAAACCTCTTTTTGCTTAAGAATCAAGCAAAGCATCAGAGTCACTGCCTATAAAAGGCACACTCATTTTCTTCTACAAGGGTTGAAAATTTTGGGCTGGCAATTCTAAAGAGGTTGGAATTTTTGGAGGTTTACATAATTTTTAGAGAAAAACAATTAAAAGAAAAAAAAGAAAAGAGCTTCTGTGAGTTTGATTTTGAGAGAAAATAAAATAAATAAATAGTGCATGATTAAAAACAACAAAAGCCAATTAACTTAAACAAAGGGAAATCAAGCCTTCCTTAGAAGATTCCTTCCTTTTGAATTGCTATCTGTTGAATCTGAAGTTCCACTGATCTTCACTGTAATTGCTCAAAACTCTTTCATTTGTTAATTTTTTATTGTTTCTATGAAATTATTGTGATTTTCATTCATTAAATGCATCAAAATATCCATCTGCTTAATTTTACCGTCAAAATTGTTTTGCACGTACGTACTGCATCTTTTGCATTTTTCATTAGATTTTTGTTTTGTTGATTCTTAACATGTTTATATGTTAGAAACATTCAATTAAAGTTTTTTAGGGCATGATTGTGTGATTGTTAATGGTTATGGGTAATTATTATTCAATTTTGACTGTCTATACTGCACTGTACGCGATTTCTCAAATTTTCTTATTTTGATGATTTTGATTCGGGAAATTGTTTTAATTTATGTTTTATGTTGTTTCTAATTGATTATAACATGTTTTAATTAAAATCAAAAGCATTTTAGTTGATTTCAATTGTTTTCTAAAAATCACGGTACGTTACATGTTCATTTCAATTTCAATTGAAATTCACTGTAGATCTTTTAAAATGTTATGATTTGATGTTTTGTTGATTTAATACTTGTTTCTTAAATCATTTAAATGATTTCTAAATTGATTATGTGCAGTATAAATGATTTCAGTTGATTTCCATTATGTTTACTGTGAATGTTAATTTCATGCCATGTGATGTTTAGATGTATGCTAGGTTGGGTTGTGCCATATAGACACTTGTTTTAGGTTGTTTGAATCATGCATTGATGTTTTGGTTGAGTTTTTTTACTAATTTTGGGGTTTGGTAAGCCCAAAAGTTGCATTTTTCTACATTTTCTGCCTTCCTCTGCATGTGAGAGTGGCAACGCCACTAGTGAGAGCGGGTTGAGCCAGAACGCCACTTCTAAGAGTGACATTGGATGGTGACTATGGAAAGAAGTGGCGTTGCTTCCTATGAAGGCTCCCCGAGTGCTCTGCAACTTTTGTGTTCAAAAATTTCATGTGGAATGTAGCTAAAAGGTAAGTAATCTAACCTTCTTTGGTAAGAATTAGGCGAAATATGCATGAAATGAACCTAACAAAGATATTTAGTAATCCATAGTCTAAAAATGGTAACAACCTAGGTTGTGTTGATATGTTGGTGGTATGTGCTTTAACCATTTGCATGTAATTTGGACTAACTATGGTTTGGTAATGTAAAATCGATCCTTGTTTGTATAGAAACTCACCTCTTGTATGCTTTATATGTTGTAAAATTGAAGAATGTGCTTATATGTTTTACTTGCTTTAAGTAGTGGAAATGAAGGTAGATATAATCCTATGAGTTGCTTATAAAGAATCATGCCTTAAGAATGCATAAGTCCGATCTTGGAATCTCTATGTCTTTTTGGTGTCTTATGCATTCTTAAGGGAATCAAAGTGCTCACCAATTTCTTTTCCCGATGCCTATTTAGGTGGCGACTCACACTATTAGCTCCCGTATGCTAAACGCATAGTGCTGCGGTCGTCGCATGGCTTGGATCATTGAGGTAACCCTTCTTTTTCCATACTCATTTGTATAATATCCCCTCATGGTAAGTGTAGTTCCTCAAGGTGACTCTCAGAGCATGCCTTTTCTTTCCCAAAGCTCCTTTGGGTATTCTCTCTTTTCGAGGAATCTCAGAATCTCATAGAACCAAGGCTTCACCTTCGGTCCGTATACAGTCATCACCCGTTCTCCCTGATAACAAGGAATCCTTGATCTGTACATGACTAGCGGCTTCATAGCTACATTTCCAGGTTTATCCCACATAGATACCAAAGTTGGAAGCACATCAGCCATCTGATTCTCTTCCCTTGGTAAGTGTGCAAAGGTACAATTTGAAATACTCAGGGTGAGTGTTTAAATGCACTCTGCATAAGGTTTTAGCTTCTCATCTTTGACTTCCCAATTCTTAGAGGCTTGATTGATGATGAGCATTGAATCCCCATAGATAGTGAGGTTCTTTGCTCCTGCTGCAATTGCTACCTCTAAGCCGAATATACATGCCTCATATTCTGCCATGTTGTTGGTGACATTGAAAACCAGCTTCCTGGCTAAAGGAATGTTTTCTATTTCAGGTGTGATCAGAATTGCCCCCACTCCGGCTCCTTTCTGATTGACTGCTCCATCAAAGTAAATCTTCCACCCATTTGCTTCTATTAGGTTAAAAGACTCATCTGGGAAATCATATTCCTATGTTTCCTGCCCCTCTATTGGATTCAGCGCAAGAAATTATACTACTGCTCTTCCTTTGATGGTCTTCTTAGTCAAGTACTGTATATCGAATTCTATTAATAGTACCAACTACTTAGCAAGCTTTCCTACTAGTACAGGTGCTTCGTACAAGTAGCATAATGGATCAACTTTAGCTACTGCTTGAACCTGATAGGATTGGTAGTAGTGCCTCAACTTCTTTGTCATCACAAGTTTTCTGAACAATGTCGTACTTTGCTTTGTAGGATAATAGCTTCTTACTAAGGTAGTAAATGGCATGCTCAACTCCATTCTCACCTTTTTATGCGATCATTGCACCTATAGCATCATCTTCCAAGGCCAAGTACAATATTAATGGCCTTTTTGGCTAAAGTGGCTACAAGACAGGTGGGTTCATTAAATATTGCTTGATCTTTTCAAATGCTTCTTGACATTGTTCATCCCATTCCATCTGCTGACCTTTTCTAAGTAGCTTGAAGATAGGCTCACAAAACCATAGTCAATTTGAAAATGAACCTACTGATGTACTAGATTTTCCCTAGGAATCCCCTAACTTCCTTCTCAGTCTTATGTGCTGGCATGTCTTGAATGGCTTTCACCTTGTCTAGATCCACTTCTATCCCTTTTTGACTCATAATGTGTCCAAAGAGTTTTCTAGAAGTAACTCCAAAGATACATATCTTAGGATTGAGTCTATTGTACCTCTCAACTCGAGCTAGGAACTGGTCTAGAGCTTCAAAATGTCCATCCTTGGTTGATGATTTGACCATCATGTGGTCAACATAGACCTGATGTCTTTGTGCATTATATCATGAAACAAGGTTATGGCCATCCTCTGACAGGTTGCCCCAGCATTCTTTAGACCAAACGGCATGACTTTATAGCAATACACGCCCAATTTTGTGATGAAAGTTATCTTGATCTTGTCCATGAGTGCCATCATAACCTGATTGTAACTAGAGAAGTCATCTGTAAAGGAGTACATAGCCCTTGCAGCTACACTATCCACCAGAACATCGATGTGGGGAAATGGAAAGTCATCCTTCATTGATGCCTTGTTCAGATCCCTATAATCCATACACATTTTCTCCCTTCTATCTTTCTTGGGTACCGGGACAATGTTGGCTAACCATCCAAGGTAATTCACCACTTCAAGGAATCTGGCTTTAATATGCTTTTCTACTTCCTCTTTGATGAGTTTGGCACATTTTGGTCTGAGTCTTTGTAACTTATGTTTCACTAGTTTCATATTTAGATCTGTAGGGATGTGATGCTCTGCAATGCTTCTCTCAATACTTGGCATATCGTCATATGTCCATGAAAATACTATCTTTCTTTTATTTAATATTTTTCAAATTTTTCTCTCTCATTAGTAGTAATATCAAATGCAAACATTTTCCTTTAGATTATCTTTTGTGCCAATATTAATAGAATATGTTTGCATAGAGTTAATGTCAAAAATGCTTATAATATTATCCATGTAATGCATAGTGCGCCATCAGGTAAAACATCACACAAGTAAGCGAAACTGGTAGTTTTATTGTTGACTTTTGGAAACAAAAACCAAATCATGACAAGAAAAATAGAAAAGCCTTTTTATTTGCATTGTTTCTTTAAAGGAATTTGTAAACAGTGCAAATAATCTAAATCTAGGAATGAAAAATAAACAAACAAATAAAAGGAAGGTTTCCTATGTCTACTACGCTTTTCTAGTTTTTTTGGGTGAGATATCAATCCTTCATGTCATCCAGGTCATTGTCTTTCCCATGCTACTTCTTTTACTGCACTTCCATGAACTTAAGCTATTATGGTATTTTCTTTAAGCAATATTTCATCAGGTGCTCTTTCATCTAGCGACATTCATCTGGTGTGAATTCCAAACTGTTGGGGTCTTTCAAAGGTGGTTCTTCTATGATAATCCATTCATTAGCGAATCCCCATTTTCATCCATCAGCATCAATAATGGTTCCTTATTGAACTAGCTTTCAAAAATAAAAAACAAAGCTCGTACATTCCTCTGAGTAATGCCCATTGTGGCAATGGAATTGATAGTAAGGAGTGTCTCTGTCAGGAAGGGGTCTAGTATGCTGTTTCGACTCAATGAGGACTCTAGTGATTAACTGGCCAAATAAGTCAAGAGCTGCACCTGTCCGACTTCCTTGGTATAGATCCCATTTAGGGATTTCCCTTTTTCTTGGAATGTCAGGTCGATATTATCTTCCTAGCTCTCGCTCTTCGAGCTTATCCCTGGTGATGATAACATTCATGGCTTCCCTCAATACTCCACAGTGATCAACATGATGCTCCAAGCAGACACAATACTTAGAGTACTTCCAAGCATCTGGCCCCCATTGCGGTGTCAAGGTACGAGAATCTACTACCTCTTGAATAATTAGCCTTTTCTCGTGCAAGTAGTCAAAGTTCTCAGATGGTGATTTCCTTATATCAGTTACCGGATAGTCTGCGGCACAGATGGCACTACATCACCCAAGTTGGGGCAGAAAAACTCTCCAAAAGCTGCCATTAGTAGCTACGAGTTGTTTTTGGTCTCAAATGGTAGTGTCTGATACCAAGTCAGAGTAGGTCCTTATAAAGACAAAGGAAATGCTCCCAACCACTGAGCAGGGGAAAGCATCATGGCTTGTAGAATGACATTAAACTTCATTACGTGAAGTGTTGGGTCAATGAGACTAGCATAATTTTCTATGGAATCAGGCATCTTAAAGTCGACTGGCAATAGTGCTCAAGGTAGTGGTGAAGCCATATAGTGCATCCTCTGATTTCTGCTTCTAGGGCCTTTTTGACTACAGTCTAAACCATTTCCTTCATTGTCAAGGGGTGTTGGTTGCTTCGTGATCTCTTTAGAGGATGCATATTGTTGCAAAATAAGGGGTTAGCATGTAATGTCATGTATGCATGAATGCATAAAGAGGACACAGGTAGCAAACGTAAGTCAAGCACATTTACTACCAAGTGGTAGGCCTTCCAACCTTGTTACTCCCACACACATGTTCATTTGGTAAGTCAAAATTCCAAGGAATTGGTCTGGGCCATCGCATCAATAAGGGATGCTATTGCCGACATAGTATGCACGTTTGCATAAGAAAAAAAACTATCAACATCCTAACAAAAGAATAAGTCATTAGTATGACATTATCCCATGTCTATGTCTTAACAAATTTTCTTAATGTTTCCCTCGTTCCAAGGTTGTTTTCGCATTGGTCAAGTAGAGTTAGATCAACACACTAACATTCTTTTTCATAAAGGTATTAATTAAGGTCACTCTTCTCGAATCCTAAGTGTTCCCATGTTCTAGAGCCATCTTAGCATTAGTCAGGTACAATTAGACCAACACTTCGACATCCCCATTACACTAGTGATTAGGGTTTGATTTAAAAAAATAACACTAGACCAGGTCAAAATAATGGCTTCATGGCATCACATAACACATCAATCATTTGGTAAGTCCTAGTGGACATGGCTTTAGTCGGTTTAGCTACAAAAAGGTTCTCAGAGAAGGTGAACTCCCATTAACTATCTCCTTCTTTCAAAAAAGGTTCAAGCAATGGTAGGACATTGTAACAGCCATAATTAATTAACAATTAATTATGCATTTAAGTATGTTAAATCATTTCATTAAGTATTGGCATCATTAGTATGTTTGATTTTGTTAATTGAGGTTGATTCATTGGTGATTATGAGTAGGAGGGGTGTGA
>CANYLF012430641.1:0-10968 GCA_948193215.1 Bocquillonia castaneifolia
ACACCCCTCCTACTCATAATCACCAATGAATCAACCTCAATTAACAAAATCAAACATACTAATGATGCCAATACTTAATGAAATGATTTAACATACTTAAATGCATAATTAATTGTTAATTAATTATGGCCGTTACACTTAAACTAATCAATTTAAACAATTATACATTACATTCTTAACAAATTTGAAAAAAAAAGTAATAATTACAACATAAATTACAAAGATTTTAGAAATAATTTAACAATTATTTTTATTCACTAACACATTAATTAAACTAAATATATAGAAAATTATAAAAAAAAAATCCAAAAAACCGCAATATTTCATGAAAAATTCCAAAAATATTCAAAACAATTTACCAAAATACAACATTAATTACAAAGATTTTAGAAATAATTTAACAATTATTTATCATTCACTAACACATTAATTAAACTAAATATACACAAAATTATAAAAAAAATCCAAAATAAAGAGCAATATTTCATAAAAATTTCTGAAGATATTCACAAAAATTTACCCAAATATTTTTCAATCAATAAACATCAGTTATATTAACTACATTGCAAATTTATTAAAACAACCTAACTAACTACAGAAATTTAATTAGAAAAATTGGAAAAAAAATGAAAACCTACCTGAATCCTGCCAGGAGCACAAACGATGGCGACGGCTACTAGGAACACTGACGAGCAGCCACCACGACCTTT
The DNA here is from genome assembly GCA_948193215.1 of Bocquillonia castaneifolia. Lineage (NCBI taxonomy): Eukaryota > Viridiplantae > Streptophyta > Magnoliopsida > Malpighiales > Euphorbiaceae > Bocquillonia > Bocquillonia castaneifolia. The sequence goes on from CANYLF012430641.1 coordinate 711, forward strand.
GACGCGCAGCAGCCACCCTCAAAAACCACTTTGTCATTCTCTGCCTTCTCTCTCTCTCTTTCTTATCGGCCTCTCTCTCTCTATCACTCACTCACTCCCTCACTCTCTCTCTCTCACTCACTCACTCTCTTCTTCTTCAAAAAATGACTACATGTTATGAAGAAAATGAAAGGACAGAAAACAGAGAAAGAAGAAGAAGAAGAAGAAAAGGGAAATGACGTGATTTTTAATTTTAACCTCAAATAGCGACTGATTTTTTTTGTCTCCACTCTATTGCCATTTTGTTGCCTTATGCATGATAACGTGGATTAAATACGCTTAGTGACCGGTCACTGAACCCATATTCGGTCGCTACGCCTCATATTTCTTAATATTTTATTTTATTCAGCGATCAAATATATCCGTCTGTATTCGGTCGTGACTTGGTCACCTTTTTTTTGGCGCCATATTTAGCTTCCACGTAGCGATCGATTGTCATGTTATTGTTAAATTCGGTCACTATTTTGTAGCAACTTTGGTCACTGACGTGTAATTTATTTTCTCTCAGCTTTTTGTCCCTATGTTTTCTCTTTTCGGTCTCTCGCTAATTAGTGACCGATAATTTCAGTCACTATTATTGGTCGGTAAATAGCGTTTGTGGCTTGTACAGATTATCCGGGGTAGCAATAGATTGAAAACCAAGCGTTTTATTACTGCAATCATGTAACTAGCGTTGGGGGCCCAACGCCATTCTTCCTTGTGGCATTTCGCCCAAAGCTAGTCATAGGAGTGGCGTTGCGCCCAACTCCACTTGGAAGAGTGGCATTGGGCCCTTCTAGGTCTCCAAACGTCAGATTTTGAAAAAATGTATAAAAGAGAAAGCGTGCAAAATGGCCTAAAATATAAACCCTCAAAATTTCAAGTCATTCCGATACTTGTAGAGAAAGTTATGATGAAAACTGTCTAAAAAATGCATTGTTTATGATTAAAACAGAAGTTTTAGGTAAAACATGCTCTGTAGGTTTAGAAAATGATTTGAATGTAGTTATACAATCTCTAAAAAGCAATCATCAACTCAATTCATGTTATTCAAAACTTGAATGATCATCACTAGGCCTTCAAGCCGCTTTCACATTCCTGCATCCAAAAATTAGGTGTTAACAATTTGCCCCCTCTTTGTCGGAGGTTTGTAGTATTATCCAATAACATGGAAAATGATGAAAATACTAAAAACACGTAATTTTTGAAAAGAAATGCGTACCTCGACTTCGGTGTGTGAAGTTTAACCTTGGACGTCAACTACCTTGATTTAACTCTATTAGGATTCTGGTGTTTTGACCCTCCTGACTCGGATATTAGGGTGTTGCTCCAAATAAAGTATCACCTCGAACCTCGTCTGCCTTAGTTTAACTCCATGGGGAACAATTGGTTTTCCTAGTTCAGCAATCAGGATAAAGTTCTACCTCGAACCTCGGTTGCCTTGGCTTGACTTAAAAGATTGATTTCTCCAGCTCGAATACCAGATTGAAGCCCTATCTAGGACTTTAGTTGCCTAGATTTCACCTCGGGGATTATATGATTTTCTGACTTTGACATTAGAATGGAACTCCTCTTAGGACCTCGGTTGCCTAAGTTAGGAAGATATGTCTTTCTGACCTTCCTGGCTCGAATACCAAGTTGACTTGTCTTGCCTTGGACCTCAGCTGCCTTGGCTTGACTTTTGTTATGCTCCACGGGAGGTTAGTGATAATGTTTGCTCCACTGGGAAAATGGTTCCGTCTTTTATAGACTATCACTGGGGATTAAATTTCTTTTATCTAAACAATTCTTCTAGTCATTATTTTGATGGCTGTCACCGGGACAACTCCACTTAGGATATAAGATTTATTCTCTTTGATAGCCATCACTGGGATAGATCCACTTGGGAAATTTGGTTTCCAAATTTGACTCTATTTGGGGAAATTTCAAAATTCATCCGGAGGAATCAAAATATTTCTAACATGACTCTTGCTGAAGAAAAACCATTTTCAAACACAGGATTACTATCCATACGTCTAGATTTATTCCATTCGCTTTAAGCATTTAAAACAGACAACGAGGCTTTTGAAAAAGGATTTCTCTGTAATTTTCTACAATTTTTGTCATTTCCTCTGTAATTCTCTATCGTTCTCTATAATTCTGACTGCAGCTATTTGTAATTTCAGATAATCTTCTAAAAGTCACCCCCAATTGGTCTCTCTTGACCTTAATTTTGCTTTAGGACCTATTCGTAATAAAAATTTTGTCCTTATTTATAAGAAAACTTCAAGGACCAAAATGATAATTTGCTAAATTGGCTATAAGGTTGGCAGGCAGCACTACATTGGTGTACTATTCAAATTGATTTTTACCCCAAAACTTCATTTTCCTCTCATTTCTTCATTTCTCAACCAAATTACTCCAAACAAAAGGCAAAATGGCGGATAATCCAGCATTAGAACCTACATGGGAGCTGGTTAGCATCTTTCGGGTTCAAGAGGAGTGCAAAAGGCTGATTCCAGAGAAATCTGAAGAGGAGGAAGAGTTTCTCCACTTTCAAATTCTCAATTTCATCTTTGTAGCATCTAAACACTTCAATCTTGTTGTTTATTGATTGGGCATTGTGTATTTTATCAAAAAATTATGAAATAAACCCGAATTGGTAGCCAACACCATACCCATGGCTCAACTCCACTGCTAGGAGTGGCGTTGCTACCAACGCCAATCGTGCAACCTGCGTTGGTGGCAACGCCATTGCTGGGACTGGCGTTGAGCCTAGTTCTCATCCCGGTAGTGATTTTAAACTCCGTACAGCTCACCAATGCATGTTTGGATGATTTAACATGTAAAAATATAATGATATGTACATTTTATGAATTATTTAGGCATGATTTACACATTTAATGATTGATTTATACATGATCTGCACATTTCATGAATGATTTATGCATGATTTGATGCTCTGTTTGCTACCAAAGTTAGAAATAGAGAATGCATGCAAGAAATTAGATGGTGAAGTTAGGAAACATACCTATTATTACATTGCAAGGAGATGAGACTTCTTTCACCGATAACGGAAATTTCTCCAAAGTTTGAACAGTTTGGAAAGGATTACCTCTGGGTGTGCAGTCATTAGTGCTATAGGCTAGATTTGGCCCTTTACTTTCAACATTTCCTGAGAACGTGGATGATCATATCAGCTTTCGCTATGATTTCCATTCCATGCAGGTGTTGATGGAGCGATGGTTCGCTACTACCCACAACTTCCAATTACCGTGTGAGGAGTACACACTGTCTCCAGCTTCCATTTCTCCTATTACTGGACTAGCATGTGCTAGTGAGAGGATATTCTAGGATGGTGGGATATACTCTATCCATTGTGAAATGCAGAACGAGTGTATTCTTCAGATATTGGGCATGGTTTTAGGGCGGAAGAGCTTTAAGAAGTTCTATGTCGATGCCCCTACAAGGCATCTCCTAAGCTTTAGGCCAGGGTTTGATTGGCGATTTGATCAGATAGCCTATGTTTTCATCCTTTACTTATTAGGTAGCATTATCTTCTACGACACCAATTCTACCATCAGCTTGTATTTTGTTCCTATTCTAAGGGACTTTGATTAGATAAGCAGGTATGATTGTGGCTCTTCTACTTTGGATTATCTATATCTTTGCATGGATAGGATTTCTTTTAGTGCTGTGAAGTTCTGCGGCTTCTGGCACGCCACACATATGAGTTGCTTTGACTTTCACTTTATTTCCTTTTTACTTTACTCTCCATATCCTTTCCTAACTCTTCCTTTTGCAAGTTTAGGCTATTGAGATGGGTTTGATTTGCCAGTTCTTTCCTCTTCAGCCTCGCCATGTATTCCCTGTCCTCCAACGTTGGGGCTTGCAGCGATTGTGTATTCATCCAGCTGACATTGATGCTCATCGCATGTATCTTAACTCTTTGACTGTTTCTAAGGTAAAATAAATAAAAGAAACTTTGTTAGCTTAAAACAATTGACATGGGTTTGAAATATTTACTTTGATTCCTTCCATTTCAGCCTGACATACAATGGTTAGGCTCGATAGAGGGATATATGCCTTATGTCATTGCATCTCTGTCGAAGGATGACATGAGGATCCTGGACGCAGGATGAGGTTTCTAGGAGAGAGGACTCACCACCAATATTTGGCTAGATTATGTAGGAGGCTGCATGACCCACCCCTTGAGATGTTCTGTGGTCATGAGCTAATGAATGGTGCTCTAACTACAGCTCTTAATTGCCTTGAGTGTGTGTCTTTTCTTTCTCATTCTAAAGATTACACTCTATTTTTATACTCGAGGTGCCTTCCAACATTGCCTTTGTCTCCTAGGATGTTAGGCAATCCCTTCTTTCTACTTCTTTATACATCATACCTTGACTGCACGATCTACAATTGTTTCTTCTATAAGTGGCCATGGGAGTAGTGACTTTCTGTGAGTCTAGCTCTGATGACGACAAGGATGAAGTAGATTCTAGGGAGTCAGATGAGGAGGACGATGAGTAGATGTCCTCATTTCTGTTTTAGAACTTCTTTAAACTTTGAACTTGCTTTTAGACTCTGATATGTACCTGCACTTTATACATTTGGTACAAAAATACGGATGTATGCATGAGTCTTAGCTATTGTGGATGCGTGTATACATGTTTTCCTTAGCTAATGTTAGCAAATGTATGCAAATTTCCCAACTAATATAAACAAATGCATGTAAATTTGCAAGTTTATATATGCATGACTATCTTACTTATGTTTTCTAACATGTATGTTTGAAATGACGTGCATAAAACTTCAAAAATTTATGTCGATCATCAAATCACCAAGGGGAGTCAGGCCAGGGCCCAATACCACCTTGGGAGTGGCGTTTAGCACTAATGCCACTTAAGGATAGGCGTTGGTTGGCAATGCCAATCTTTGGACTGGGGTTGGCCCGCAGACTCCACTCCCTTGACTTTGGGCTTTTTTTGTGATTTTTCATTTTATTTTGACTCCTTTTCTAACCCAAACCTCCCTAAACCTCATGGGATACAAATAGAACTCATAGGGCAGATTAGAAACACCAGAAAACATCGAATAAACTTTTCAGAATGTTCTCCAATTCATAAAGATATTTTGAAAGTCAGCCAACACCCTTAGAACGCATCTAGGGAGTATGGAAACAGAATTCTGGAATTTCTTGGATCAATACCACCTTGCAGAGTTTAAAGCTTTCCTAAATTTCCCGTTTGACTTCATGCTCCTTCATGCGGCTGCCGAGTGTTGGAGCATCAAACACCATGTCTTCTGTTTCAATGAAGTTGAGCTATGCCCCCTGTTTCAAGAATTTGAAGGCATTTTGAACAAGATACATCGTTTCAATGCTCCTCTAGCATTACCTTCTATTTCAATCAAACTCTAGAATCCCTGTCTAGTTTCTTTTGAGTAACCCTGGGTCAGATACTTCCCTGCATTGATATATGGCTAATGCCTCCTAACTCAAAAGTTGGTAGAGTTAAGGAGTTCTAAGCCAAAGGATAGTAGATTTTAGCAGAGAATCACCAGTTTGTGTCTACATAAATAATTCTTGTTAATCTCTACTAGGGGTAGAGGTAGATTCCAGATTACCCATGTCTTGGAGCAGGTGGAAACTGGTCATAACCCCTTTCCTAGCATCTTGGCTAAAATCATTATTGGCTTGGACTCCGTCCAGCATACTTAACGCCTTAGAGGCAGCCCACTACTTTTCCAGGTATGCCTATTTTGTCTTGTTTTCATGTCTTGTTCTTTTGAACCTTGAATGACTTGGTCATATGCTTTATTAAATCTGGTTAAAGGAAAAGATAAGCATTTTGATGCCCCTAGCAAATCCTATGACTTACAGGCCTCGACAGTTCCAATCCAGGGGACATGTCTTGACTAAGGTTGAGCGTTCTGCACTAAAGATCACATGCAGCTGGACTTACTTTCTCTTATCCAGGAATGAAGAGTTGTTATGTTGGTATTGTCCATGGTGGAAATTGAGTTTCATCACTATCTCTGTTATAGACAACTGTGTGCAGATTGCTCGCTTTGGCACTGTGACCTTGTACACTCCATCTAGAGTCCATAGGTAGTATGGTATGGTTTAGAGAGTTTTATATCATGTTCCAACCTTTACCCCTTATGCTGTCACCTCCTTCTTCTTAAGGGAAATCAGCTCCCGCTGGGCTAGCAGATCTTTTATAAGAAATTTGAGCTTTACCTAAGGATTCGCTACTGATGAATAGTATAAGGCTTGGGTTGATCCGGTGAGTACAAATGTTGACTTGCTTATTTCGATGCGAATTATGTAAATGTTAATCTCAAGGCGTGGTTTTATTTGTAGGCTGAGTTGTCTGATGATGAAGGCAAAAGTGCTACGCTGTATGCTACAAGTGATAGAAATAATGCAAAAAGAGCAAGAGAGAATACTAGAAAGGAAATGAATGCAGGCTTTGATAACATCAAGTGGACAAAAAAAACAAAAAGAATTAGGTCTCATAACCATTTCATTTATTCATGCGAATGTTTTAGCTTTTTAGTTATGCAGTTAAAGAATCAGATACTATAAGGAAGTTTGACATTTTTCTTTTGCAAAGTTTATTTTATTAATATTAGCATAATAACTGTACTTTAACTTTTACACTTGATAATACTGCTTCCTTACTTTCTTCTCTCATTGCCTTAATTTTTGCCTAGACTACATCTTTATGAGGTTTTCACCCTAGCAGGCATTTTGCCCTAATTTTTTCCTAGAATTTCTCTTTGTGAGGTTTTAACTCTAGAGGGCTCCCTCATTTTGCATGAGCCACCCTAATGGGTTTTCAACTCATCGGGATCATTATTTTGTACATTTTTCTAAAGGTAGTATTTCCTGAGACGATCCAGGTTTATGGGTTCCTTGAACTCATTTCCTTCCAGATTTGAGATCTTAATAACTCCTTTAGATATGATCCTCTGAACTAGATATGGGCCTTCCCAGTTTGGCTTGAGTTTCCCTCTAAGATCAAATGGAGTGGGCCTGGCTTGCTTCAACACCCAATCATCTTCCTTGATTGGTCTGATCTTGACTCCTTTATTGAAAGCCCTTGCTATTCTTTGTTGATACATCTGAGTGTGGTAGAGAGCTTTCTTCCTCCTTTCTTCTAAGGACAACAGCTGCTTATACCTTGCTTCAGCTCATTCTACTTCAAGAATCTGAGCTTCTAGTGCTACTCTCAGTGATCTAATCTAGGACTCAATTGGCATTACTGCACTTCCAAACTCCAAGGAATAAGGCATTTCTCCTGTCATACTTTGCATGGTTGTGTTGTAGCCTATGAGTGCAAAAGGTAGTTTGTCTCCCCAATCCTTGTAAGTCTTCACCATTTTGGCTAGGATCTTATTAATTATCGTATTAGCTGCTTCGACTACCCCATTGGCTTGTGGTCTGCATGGTGAGGACTTGTGATGTTCAATCCCTTCTTTTTGTAACAAGTTTGCAGCTTCCCCTTGGAATTGTACACCGTTGTTTGAGAAGATGTGATGTGCCTTCCCAAACATGTTAATAAGCTTTTTACTGATGAAGTCAGCCATGCCCTTGGCTGTGACTATTGGAAGTGAGATTGCTTTCACATATCTTGAGAAGTATTTGATACCCATAATAATATATTTATGACAATTGGAAGCTGTCAGCCTTATCTCTCCGATGATGTCTATCCCTCATGCTGAAAATGGCCAAGGAGATGTTAAATTGTGGAGTTCAGGTTGTGGTAGGTAAATCCAATTCATGTGCAACTAACATTCATGGAATTTTTTGACCATCTTCATGCAATCTCTATCCATCTTGTCTTAATTGTACCCTTGCTGGACTATCTTCTTTGCCAAGGTATGCCCATTCATGTGGGGACCACATGCTCCTACATGGATCTCCTTCATGACTTCTTCTATGACATATTGGTCCAGACATTGAAGTAGTACTCCATTCAAAGCTTGTTTGTAGAGTATACCTTCATGATAAGTGTGGCTTCTCGAACTAACCCTCAAGGCATGCTTCTGCCTCCCATTAGCTCCTTTTCGGTATTACTGTTTTTCTAGAAGTCTCAAAATTTCACAGAACCATGGTTTCTCCTTGGGTCCGTTCACAACCATTACTCGTTCGCCTTGGTAGCAGGGGATTCTGGCTCTCCACATCACTAAAGGTCTTATAGCTACATCTCTAGGATTTTTGCACATAGATGCCAATGTTGGAAGTGCGTCTACCATTTGATTTTCTTCCCTTGGTAGATGTGCAAAGGTACAATTAGAAATACTCAGTGTAAGTATCTAAATGTACTCTGTATAAGGTTTCAGCTTCTCGTCTTTAACTTCCTAGTTTTTTGAGGCTTGGTTGATAATGAGCATTGAATCTCCATAGACAGTGAGGTTCTTTATGCCTGCTGCAATGGCTGCTTCCAAACCAAAGATGCATGCCTCATATTCGACCATGTTTTTGGTGACCTTGTAGTCTAACTTCTTTACTAAAGGAATGCTCTCCTTTTCAGGCATGATTAATATAGCCCCCACTTTGGCTGCTTTGTGGTTCATGGCTCCATCGAAGTATAACTTCCAACCATTCACTTCTATCAGATTCAGAGACTCATCTGGGAACTCGTACTCCCATGTTTCTTGCCCTTCTAATGGATTAAGAGCTAGAAATTCTGCTACAGCCCTTCCCTTGATAGTCTTTCTATTCAAGTACCGTATGTCAAATTCAGTCAACAATACCAACCATTTCATGAGCTTCCCCACTAGTACTGGTGCTTTATAAAAGTATCGGAATAGATTGACTTTTGCCACGGCTCGAACCTAGTAAGATTGGTAGTAGTGTCTTAACTTTCGTGTCATCCATATTACTGCTAAGCAGGTCTTCTGGACAATGTCATATTTTGCTTCATAGGATAACAACTTCATACTGAGGTAGTAGAAAGCATGTTCCACTTCACTTTTATCTTCCTGAGTGACCATTGCTCCTATAGCATCATCCTCCAAGGCCAAGTGCAATATCAATGGTCTCCCTCCCCTTGGGGGTTGAAGGACAGGTGGATTCATCAAGTATTGCTTGATCATGTTAAATGCTTTCTAACATTGCTCTTCCCATTCAACCTTATGATCTTTTCTGAGTAGCTTGAAAATGGGTTCATAGATTGTAGTTAATCTGGAGTTAAACCTGCTGATGTATTGAATCTTCCCTAAAAATCCCCTGACTTCCTTCTTAGTCTTCAGAATTGGCATCTCTTGAATGGCCTTCACCTTGTCTGGATGTAACGACTCGAATCTAACACAATATCATAAGTATTAATATATATAATAATGGTAATTAATCTTGAATTAAAATTCCATTATTATATATATTAATACTTATGATATTGTGTTAGATTCGAGTCGTTACATTTTTGGTATCAGAGCTTTGGAATTAGATTCCTAAAGGGGTTTTTGAACATGTTTTAGTAAAATGGTCATAACTTTTAGCACAGGATGAACTAGAACGTCCGTAATATACCAAACTGAAGCTAATTCAGAGATCTATAAGAGTTAGTGGGTTTACTTGTAACAGCCAAGTTTTGGGGTCAAAAATAATCGTTTGAAGCCTCAAAATTCAGTTTAAAAGTTGAAAAGTTCTATTTGTGTAATTGTGCATGTATGTGTTTGCTCTATGCATTTGGAAAAGTGAAGATACATAATGTGGCATGAAAATGCATGAAGTATAGATGTGTATAGATGTAAAATGAGTTATGTGAGTTTGAACTAAAGGTGTTGAGGTATCATTGAGGTGTAACTCAATGGTGATATGGTTGTAAGGTGTAATGTGATTATATGAGATAAGTTGGGTGATATGTTAGTGTGAATTAAAGATGATAATGTGTTTGAAATGTGTAATTTGCTTGTATGAAAGGAGTCATGGGAGGAAAGGGTGTTGAGGTCACCTCATGTGAGTGTGTATTAATTGAGCATATGACATTCATATTAGTAAGGTTTATTAATCTATATAAGTTAGATGGGCATTGCACGATCCACTGGCCAAAAGTGTCTCATGAGTAAGTACATGATTATTGTAATATGGTTGCAAATGCTTTGTGACGAAGTGAATAGAGGTTATTATTGCATGATACTTGTGTATAAGTGTTGATGTATATGCATATGAGTGTGGGGTGAACATAGATTCACCATTTGAATGTGGATTATTAATCTATTTATGATATGAGATATGTGCTAAGGAATG
>CANYLF012430913.1:0-10929 GCA_948193215.1 Bocquillonia castaneifolia
AAAAAAAAATTATGCCATGGTGAGTAGTCCTACTTGAAGAATATAATAGAGGATGATAAATACCTTCATTAATTCTTCAAGAAGTCGAGGTGCAAGTTCTAGCACGTGTTTAAAATCACCTTGCAAAGCTGGTGACAAGGATGCTGATTCACGGGTCAATTGAGCTTGTATTAACAACTCCGTCTGAAAAGAAAATGGCAAAAATTTAAGTAAATGAATGTCATCAAGGATTAGAACAGCTGTAATTGTACTGTATAACCACATGTTGGTACAAAAAGCTACCTTAACTATAGCAGGGTGCTGCTTCCAAAACTTAGCCTGTTCTTGCTTAATGTTCTTAAGGTCCAGATTCAACTCACTTCTAACTGACATAAACAGCTTTTGAAGAGGTTCATCATCAGTCCTACGAACTGGAGTTTCCATATATTCAGCAGCTTTTGTGAAGACTTCCATGACTTTGCTGTATCATCAAATTGCACATTAATACAAAAATCATAAAAGGTCAAGAGTACTGACATAAAGACGATATCTTCCATTAGGTTAATGCATGCTAAGCGATTAATTGATCAATTATCAGATTGGTAGGTGGTCACACACAAAATTGATTGGCGATGATAAAGACCACATTGTACATGCTCTTCTACCATAGCCAGTATTCATTCAAGAACAAGAAGAGGAAGGTAAAAAAATTATTTCTGGAGCATTTACTCACCTAAAAATGGTCTATTCTTAAATAAAATTTCACTTTATGAACAAGAATAACAATTACTGTATGTTGAGGGTAAACTAATCACCTTGGTGCTAAAGAAGGCTTCATAAAATAGTTATATGCAAACAGAGTTTGATGCATGACATAATTTCCTGTATATTTGGATGATCTTGAAAGATATATCACTGCAACCACCAGAGGCAAAAGAATACAGACACCAACAATCCAAAGTAGCAGTATGCCACCCGATGCACCATCAATGTCAAGCAGAAACTGAGGAAGAGCTATGCCCATTTGAAACCCCTGCAATATCGCATTATGAACTCAGTTTAAAAGGAAGATACAATAATTACAAGTAAATCCCCAATCGTTCTGGAATGAGGCATCACCTGTCTACCATCTGGATGACCATATTTTTCATAATTCTCACGAGATATTGGATCTGTTAGAGCCTGATATGCCTTCGTTATGAACTCCACAAAATATTTGTGGGCCTCTGAAATGTAAAAAATCAGAAAATATGTGTGAAGAGGCATCAGTCAACTTGCTTGCCATCTAAAATTCAGCGAAGAAAATGGAAACCAAAAGAAAAAACTTCAACCTGGATCTGGATTTTTATCAGGATGGTATTGTACAGACAATCTCCTGTACTTCTTCTTTATTTCTGACTCTAAAGCGCCAGGTTCTAGTCCAAGTACGGCATATGGATCAAAAACTTGAATCTGATTTAAAAAAATAAAACAACAGACAACATTTTCTTATCAGTGGAACACAGCATGGATAAAATTTCTCAAGAACCATATATAAAAGCCTCAATTAACTACACTTGTTAAACATAAAAAAATAAATAAATAAATAAATAATTTTACAGTCAGAAACATGGTGTTCAAATATCCAAAATTAATAATGTGAACTGTGAATAACTTACTTCACGACTCATATTTTTAATGTAATAAACCAGGAATATCATGGTGACCCACAGAAGTATCAATGTCAAGTTACTGCATGTGGAGAAGTTCGAAATCTGCCAAATAAAAAAAGGAAAATAATATAGAATAAAATCAACAGGGAATCAAGATACAAACAGCATAAGGGAAATCTGTTAACATAAGAAAAACTCACCCGCTTGAATATAGATTTGCGATACTTCCCTGACTGGAAGCATTCAGAGCAATTACAATGGATACTTTTACTTTTCTTAGAGGCAGCACGGCATAACTTCATTATTGTGTAAGGCACTAAAGGCAGTGCCATTATTGTCAAAATAAAAATTGGGAAAAGCGCACTGTTCTCCTCAGAGGCAGCCATGGCAAAAATATTCCCCTAACCTAAATCATTTCCAAATTCGATACACACAAACTCCAATCAGAAAATAATTCCTAACTCAAATTCCAAATAATAACGACAACAATAATAATAAGTCAAATGTCTCACACAACAATCAAGAAACCCTAATTCATAACTGATCAATAACATAACAAAACATGAATACATCCGAAAGAAATGAACTAAAATAAAATAAAATCAAGCAACAAAAAAACCCAAACAAATAGAATTATTGAAAACAAAAGAATAAAAGATATTCAATTCAAATTAACTAAAAATTAAAAAAATAAAAATAAAACACTGAAATGAAGCTCAACTTGGATGAATCAAAATCCTAAATCAAAAAAAGAAAAAGTGAATTTGAATACCGGCAAAAGAAATGGGATAAAGAAAGAAGAGAACAAGATCGAGATCAGTATCGGTATCCGTATCAGTAACGCCTGTCCAAATGGTGGCGCGAGAACGTGGAGTAGCTCACAGTCGTTGAGGAAAATTATACATTTATTATTTATTGGGTTTCAAATTTTGGTTTAGATCCAGGTAAATTTTTTTTTGGCAAGGCCAGGTTTTTATTCTGGCTGTTTTTACCGTTTTAGGCTTCTATTTCATGAATATGCCAAGGACAGAATCGTCAATATTTTTTTTTTTGAGTTTTGTTTTTATTAGTAGTAGTGTTTTTTTAATCATTTTTATTAGTGGTAATTGCCCTTAAGAAATGGAAAAGAGGAAAAATAATCCTCCTACATATGGCAAAAGGGGTAACGATATTATTATTTCTTTTGGGCTTAATTATCGAAAGAAAATTATAATTTTGACTCTACAATAAATTTATTTGATATCGAGTAAAATTGTTTAAATTCTTTTTAATTAATATTAAATAATAATTTTATTCACCCATATATTAATATCATTTGACTATAAAATAATAATATAACATCTAAAAATAATAAATTAAATAAATTATATGATATCATTTTTTTGTTAAAAAGTAAAATAACAATTATTTTTTCATTTTAATTCATTAACTTCAGTTGTATTTCAATCTAATGTGTTATCTGATGATATTTTCTAAAATAACTTTATTTTTTAGGAACTTTTGTCTCTATTTGGTGTTTATTTAGTGTTTATCACCATTTGATAAAAGTGTTAAAATAATCTGATAGTAATAAACAACAAGTATAACAAAGTAAATAAAAAAAAAAGTAACTCTAGCTTGCATATTTTTCATATTTGTGTTTATTTATTCAATACTTCTTTTTTTTTTTTGAAAAAACCATGGCAATATCATTAATTCAAATCAGAATTCAAAATATGAATTTTAATAGTATTTTTATAAACATTTTAAAATATGTATTTTTAAATATATTTTAAATATGTATTAATTACATAAAATACATCATTCAAATATTATATACACAAAAAGATCCAATCGAAATTATCATTGTTCCACTTAGTATCATGTCAAATAAAATTATTATGTGTATGGATTATGATCAAATAAAAATTTTAAATCTATCAAAATTGGAATTATATAATAAGTATGAACTTGGGTTTTTTTTATGAGATGGTAAAAAATGTATTGAAGTATAACCTCTATATAGGAATTTGGAATAAACTTTATGTAAGAATACAAATTTTTCTATTAAGTTATAAATTCTATATACAATAAAACATTGATATATTAATATTGTAGGGATCAAGAAAAATTATTATTTTAGAAAGTTTATTTATTTATCGATAAATAAATATTGATTATTTTTAAAAGTATTTTTACATTTTATTCATTTTCTTACAAATGTCTTTAATAAACTTACAAATAGATATTTTCAAAAGAGGCATTTTGTATCAATTGACCTTGAACAATTACTTGCTCCAGTACGAGAAGAATATATCAAAGTGTATACTTTATAAACAAAATAAGAATAAAATTGCATTTAATGCATATGCAAAAAAAGAAACAACTTTAAATGCATATTTTAGAAAGTGTAAAATATAGAAGAGAAAATACCAAAAAATGACTTTAATATTATGAATTAATGTTTTATTTTTATTTTGATGGATTATTAATTTATATTTTTGTTAGGTCTTAGGAAATTTTTAAAAAATTATTATCTTATGCATTTATCGATATTATTATTTTAATCCATCGGTTCAAGTCAGGACTGGAAGAAATTATTATTTAAACGAGTATATTAATTTATCGATGATTAATTTATCGAGGTTTTACTGTAGTACTAATAAATTAATGGGTCCGAATGATACAATTGCATAGAGACTCGAGAATTGATGGTATGAACCAAACAAGCCATTAGATATTTTCTCTGCCAATAGATTCTAACTTGGGAGACATGTGTTATGATGGAATTAATAATTAACCCAAAAATCAAATATTGTTTAGAAATTGTTTGATAAGAAGAAAAGATGCGGAAGCATACCAGAATCCATGACTATGAATTGGATTGGGAAGATGATCTTCTAATTGAACGTATTTCTTTAGGTTTTTCTTTTGAGAGATGGGGATTCAGAAAGAATTAAGAATGATACGTCAATTAGGGACCACACCCTATTTATAATAAATCTTTATGTGTGAAATTACGAATCTGCCCATCATTAATTTGTAATTTATACTTCAGGAATTCTACACATATATTGACACCACACTTTATATTTTAGATGATATGGAGCATTACATAAATTTATATCACTTTATTACGTCCTTGAATTTTATAATAGTAATATGTATATGATTATTAACTACAATACATATACGTCTACATGTCCATATGTATTTATAAATATGTATGCACATAGTATACGATCTAAATTCTAACAATTCCTAGTTCAAAATACTATACATTTATGTCAATTAGTAATATTAATTTTTTCTAGACATCAACTATAAGTGCATTTAATTTCTTTTAGGTAACTAACATGTAATATTTGAGTCAGTTTGTCTTTTAAAAGTTAAAGAAATTATTCTGACAAGTTACAGTGATATTTTTTTAGCTGAAAATAAGTTACAGTAATATTTTTCACCGAAAAAATGATAGTAGAGTGTTTTTGAAAAAATATTGATAAATTAATGTTTACTATTTAATTATTAAAAGTTCGTGGTATAATTGTTAAAAGTTGAAACATTTGGGCATTTTTTGGTCATTAGACCTAAATTTATGCATTAAACTAAATTTTATATATATATATATAAGAATTTATTTAGAAATACTAAAATAAAACTTAACTAAATTTAATTGTATAAGCACTAATATTAATTGTTCCACTTAAAACAACTACATGTATGTATGTATGGGTAATGGGTATGGGTAAAACCCAATAATTTGGGTAGAGTATGAGTATGGGTATGAGTATAGATAGAGTAGTGTATTATCCATACCACCTATACCTAATAATTTGGGTAGGGTATGGATATGGATATGGATAGAGTAGTGTATTATTCATATCCTATCTGTACTCTATGATATTTTTTGCTATGAGTATTGCCCGATCAAACCGGATATTACCCTATTTGACCGGGTAGAGTCTGGATGGTACCCACAGGTAGGATCCATCTTGCTATCCCTAATTTCTATAATCAAAGTTATGACATTGGGAAAAACATTGACTATATATGAGAATGGACTAGAATAAAAAAAATTACAGAATTCTATATTGATTATTATTTTAAACTAATATATTAACCTTTTTTCCCCTGTAGGGAGAGAAGCTTCAACCTAAAACTTGCAAATTCAATTAGATTTTTATCACTAAACTATATTTATAAAAATATAGTTAAATCTAATAAAATAATTTTATCTGTGTCTGATTTTTTTTAAATTATGCTTATAATGTGGTAAAATTTAAGAAAATAATTTTATGTGTCTGATTTTTTAAAATTATGTTTATATAACATCCACTATAATTTATATATCAATACGAGAGTCTTTGAGTTTAGCCTAAATTATTTAAATATATAATATTATCAAAATTTTTGAATATGGTTAAGATTTAAATTATCAAATATAAAAGTATTATTAGAAACTAGAAAATATATACTCAATATTTTAGCTTTTTGTTTGGAACGTCTAGTTTTTTTCACATTTATATTTTATTTTATTTTTATACCTTTATTATATATTTCTTTATTGTTTTAGAACTTCAAAAGTAAAAAAAAAAAATTCACTATACGTTAATATAACAATGAATAGTATAATAGATATAATGAATAAAAGAAATATATTAAAAAAATGAAATTAATATTTTCAGACATTCTAAAATAAAAAATATCTCAAATAAAATACAACAAAGAACGTATAAAAAGAAACTATATACAATCCTTTGACACTATATAAAAAATTAAGAAATATCGACCTCTTTTAATTTTTCTATAAAGAAACTATTTTAATTATATTTTTATTTTAAAAGAGAAAAAAATTAATAATAATAATAGTATTTTAATTATATTTTTTTTATTTTAAAAGAGAAATCAAATTAATATTTAATAATCATTTGTTTAGTACTACGTACGTTAACCATAATTAACAATGACGTAGTCCAATTTGAAACAACTCTATAAAAGGATCTCCTGAAACAATCTAAACGCAGAACCCTAGTGTCGTGTCCTGTCGTGGCCACCTGTCGTAGTCTGTCCAAAATGGCGGTCTCATCGTCATCTACCTCCGATTCCTCCGCATCATCCGATTCATCCTCCTCTCATCACCACCGCCGCCGCCGCCGCCGTGACAGAAATAGAGACGCTCTTAAGATCCGCAAGAAGAGCTGCAATAATAAGTCCCATTCAAAAAAACGCGGTCGGCACCACCGTCACTCCTCCGATTCTGATAATTCCTTCTCACATTCCGATTCTTCCAGGTTCTTCCTATTAAAAAAACCCTAATCTTTCAATACTTCTTTTTTTGCAATATATAAAATTGCTTGTAATTTAATTTCACTTCGCTAAAATTTGAATCTTTTTTACATTCGATATTATCAATTTTGTTGCTTTGAGCTCATTTTCATGAAATATATAGATAAATGACAAAAATACGTATTAAAATAGTCATAATCTGATGTATATATTTGTGGGTTTGTATAGAAGTGATGATTTTTCTGATAGCGAGCGTGAAACATCAAAGAGGCACAAGAAAAATGATAGATTAAAGAAGGTGGTTGTTTATTTGCTGGTTTTTTTTTTTAAGTCCATGGTGCATATAAATTGCTCTCATATTGTTCATTGCTTATTTGATCTTTAGAGCAAGGAAAAAGATCGAAGTAAGAGTCATCGTCATAAACATCACAAGCACAAAGCGAAACAGGTAAGCTGATATGCTTCTTTTTTAAATTTTTATCTTGTCTTTAAAACAAGATTGTTGGTTTCAGTAGCAACTCAATGGAATTCAATTCATGGTTGCTTGAATTCAATTCTTTCAGCTAAAAAAAAAAGCATTGAATTTTTGGAATAGAAATGAAATCTTGCGTTCTGAAGAACTTGATTTTGCGAGAATTCAGTTTAATTCAGTTATTAGCAGATGCTTTCTTTCAAACTAAACCTATTTTCAGAAGCTGCATGACTGGATCATTTTTTTTTTCATTAAATCATTATTTTCTGTATTTGACAGTAAAAAATGCACTGTGTTAATTGTCCATTTTCTTATCCCAATTTGATTTTAAATTGTTTGGCATTGATTGCATACATGATGTGTTAATATATGAGATACTTATAATACGTTCTGCCTGTTTTATGGTTGGCTCTTTGAAAATTGGAGCTGGGGTCTGTGACATGATGTCTGGGTGGTTGCTTTTTTGACTTGCCTGGATTTTGTTTCTGGCTTCTGGTTTGTCCTGGCAATGGGAGCCCTATAGAAGCAGCAGGATGAGAGTAGTGGCCCTGTACAGCTTTCTAAGGTAGGGCTATCCACTGGATTATAAATTCATAACCTGTTTTTTTTTCCTACCTTTACCTATCAATGACCTTTATCGTTGGCCTTATCCAGTTTTTAGGGCGTGATAAGGAGGATGGCGTGCGTCGTAGTGCAGTTTCTGGCAAAAAGGTTGGACGACTTTTTTTTTCTCCTGTGCTTTAAAACTTCAAAAATTTCATTGATGGATGCTTGCAATCAATTCACTAGTCTTTTTTTTTTTCTTTTTCCTTATCTCTGTGTAGATCTTATTGAAACTTGAGAAATCAAAGGAGGACAAAGAAGCAGAAAGTAAAAGGAATGAATTGCTGAAATTCTTGAATGCTAGCTTTGATTGATGTAAGGGAGCTCTGAGATAAGTCCTCAAGATTGATTGGTGAATGATTGTTTCATCTAGTGCTTATCAGGTGATGGTTCCAAATATCCAGTGAAAAGCAGAAATTTTGTTACCAAAGACAAGGTTATTTGGCAGATTCATACTGAAAGGATGTTTTATTTAGTCTCTTTTACCATGAAAATGTAAACGTTATTGAATCCTTGAATTGGTGTCTTTAGCTGTTGGGGCTCTTGAGACTTAGCAAGACTTCTGAAGTCTTCACAGCACTTTTGTTGTATCCATTTGGTGCCCATGTTACTTGCTGTTGGATGAAATTTATGTTTTTGGTCGTTTAAGCTGGTGAAAATCTGAGCAACCAAACCAATGTACGGTTAACATTTCCTTGTGATTACTTTGTGGCATGATGGCATCAGGTATGTATAGGATATAAGGTGCAGAATGAGCAGGATTGGCTAGCTGGAACTTCCAAGTTCAAATTTCTCAACTTGCTCAATTTTCCTAGTACAATTTGTGATAAAGATATTGCACAATGAAGTGTCTAAACCCAGTCTCAATTCTTTGAGGAAGCAATGAGAGCATTTAGTAACTGCACATTTGCAACTAAATGGTAAAACCCATTTCAAGGTTCCTGTATTTTTATTTTTTTTCATATTGAGTCCTTGTACTTTTATTTTACAAGATTGAGTCTCTATACTTTTATTTTTTTGACATTTAGTCCCTGTAACTAACGAAGCAGTTATAGAATGACGAAATGTCAAAAAAAAAGTACAGGGACTTAATGTAGAAAAAAAATAGAAGTATAAAGACTCAATGTAAAAAGAGTACAAAGACACAAAAATATTTTTTGCAAGAAGATAATGCTAAATAATAAATTAAGTTTTTAAAAGTAATTTTTTTTTTCAATTTTACATCGCACAATTTAAAGCATAAAAAATTGATACATTTTATATAATTTTATTTATTATATTTATATAAAATCTATTAATTTTTTTCGAGTTGTCATTGGCATGTTTATTTAAAAAATTATAAAAATAGATATAAAACATTTTTTTATATAAATATGTATTTTGAGATTTTCTTTTATAGGTATTGCCTACGCTACGGTGTATTTCAAATCCTTTGAACTTTAACTAATCTACTACAAGGGAGCCGACACTCAACTATGACCCATTTGAACCTCTTGTCATCTCCTGATAAATGCAAGACTTGAATTCAAGAGCTCTCCATGAAACAAGAAAGACTTTATCATTTGTAGCAACTTTTGTTGATTGTATTTAAAGATGAAAAATGCATCTCTAATTTTTAAATTATAAAAATAATTTTAAAATTCACATGCATGTTAAAAATCATTAACTTATAATCACTTGATTTTAATAAATTTTATCATATTAATAAATTTAAATTATTATATAGATAAAAAATTATAATGATTTAATAAACATTTAATAGTTTTTTTGAATAAAAAAATGGGTGGTAGTTTTTTTTTTGTATAAAAAACATCTAGTAGTTTTCTTTGAAAAAAAACAGGTAGTAATTTATTTTTAATTTTATAAAAATATTATAAAATAATTAAATTATTTGGGATGCAATTCGTATGAAAAAAAATTAAGTCAAGTTCATTTTATAAAACAACTATAATATTAAAAAAAATATAAGTTTCATCTCAAAAAAAAAAGAATATAAGTTAAAAAAGAATCTTTAAACAGAATATTATTTATAGTGTAAAAAATAGAGTATATTGTTGGAGTAAAATCACTGTAGCAACTCTATTTTAGTGTAAAGTTAACCCAAAAATTGTGTTAACAGTTGGAGGTGTACATATTTATATAAAAAAATATTTATATTTATTTCTATAATTTTTTTAATAAAAAATGCTAATGACAACTCAAAAAAAAGAAAATATAATAAATTTTATAAAATTATATAAAATGTATTAATCTTTTATACTTTAAATTGTGCGATGTAAAATTAAAAAAAATTTACTTTTAAAAACTTTATTTAGTATTTAGTATTATCTTCTTGCAAAATGTATTTTTGTGTCTTTGTACTCTTTTTCTACATTGAGTCCTTATATTTCTATTTTTTTACATTTAGTCCCTGTACTTTTATTTTTTGTACTCTTTTTTTACATTGAGTCCTTATACTTCTATTTTTTTACATTTAGTCCCTGTACTTTTATTTTTTGACATTTAGTCCCTATACTTTTATTTTTTTGACATTTAGTCCTTTCGTAACTGCTCCGTTAGTTACAGGGACTAAATGTAAAAAAAATTAAAAGTACAGGAACTCAATCTTACAAAATAAAAGTACAATAACTCAATATGAAAAAAAAAGTACAAGAAACTTAAAATGTGTTTTGCCCAACAAATTTGGTTCTTCTGTTCTCAAACTAGAAAAGACACCAAAAAATTTGATATTGGTTTGTTTTCCTAGCTAATACAAACGCATTCATAACATAATGAATAGACTTTAATCTTACTTTAAAATTCATAAAAAAGAAAATTATCCTAAATTTGAAAAACAAATAAGTATTCAATTTAGTAGGCCCTTTAAAAATTATAGATAGTTAATTTTTTTTATCTATTTCATTTTCATATATTTAAAATCAAATTTTATGTATTAATAATTAGAGATTAAATTAAAAA
>CANYLF012431011.1:0-14470 GCA_948193215.1 Bocquillonia castaneifolia
GGGTGGAGAAGATCAGAAGAAGAAGCACAGAGAGAAAAGAAGTCAATAAACAACCAAATTCTAATTAATTATTAAATAAATCATTCAATTATCACTAGGTGAGAGGCATACATATATACAACATACATATTGACGTATCAATGGAGGATCAGAAAATTGAATTTTGAATTTAAGTTTTTGATTGAATTTCATTTCGTTCGTATCATTTTTCTCTGCAAAATCAAAACCAAAATTAAAATAAATAAAAAATGAAAACATCGTTAAAGAAATTGAGAGGATTTGCACTTGGACATGGTGATCATAAAGACCGAAGGGGAAATAATCTTCGTTCTTTTGCTCCTATTGATGAGCTTGCTCAGGCTTCTCAGGTACTCTTCTCTCTTCCTCTTCTTCTTGTTCTTGTTCTTGTTTTTGTTCTTCTTCTTCTTCTTCTTCTTCTTCTTCTTCTTCTTCTCCTCCTTCTCGGTTTTTAATTCTCTGATTAGATTTATTTATTTATTTGTTTATTATATGATTTGTTTGGTTAGTATCTAAAATAATTGTTTTCTCGCTTTTTCTTAATTATTATTGTTATTTTTGAGGTAGTTAATTAGTAATGATTGCTTTAATTAAGCTGTTGGGGAGAAATATTTGTTGTCATGCTTTTAATTACTCGCCTTTAGGTTAGGTTATTTTTTTAATAATGATAATTATAATACTAATAGATTTGTATAATTAATAATCAGGATATGGAGGATATGAGAGATTGCTATGATAGCTTACTTTCTGCAGCTGCTGCAACTGTTAACAGTGCATTTGGTACTTTTTAATCTCATTCTTTTTTATTTTTTAAGTGTCATCAATTTATAGTGTGTATGTTTCTTACATTGATTTCACTCTATCAGAATTCTCAGAATCTCTGCGTGAATTAGGTGCTTGTCTTCTTCAGAAAACTGCATTGAATGATGACGAAGAAACTGGCAAGTTCTATGATATTTTTTACTGGATACTAATGTTGCATTTTTTTTTGTCTAAGCATCTAAACTTTAGATAGGTTTATTCACCATTTTATGGTTTTTTTTTTTTTTTTACATTTTCAAGCTAAAGAGAACGAGTTAGCTGAGTCTTCTTATTCATGATGATTTACCATAATGCCTGATGCCTTGCGCTGTCATTTTTTTCATAGTTACTACAATATTTTTCTCCTTTTCTTCCACTCCTTTTCTTTTCGGATGTGTAATGTAGTAAGTGTTTGTAATTTTTTTAATCTTTCCTTGTCAAATTTAGCTCAAAATAACGTTGCACCTATATGCTTTTGGAGCTACCATCATCATTATTGATTTGATTTTGTATCTGCTTGACTGAGAATGTCCTTTTGAAACAATATTCCTATTGTTGTGGTCATTATGCTAATTCTATTCACTTCTAGATAATCATCCATTGTTTGGTTTAGTGTGTTACATCTTATCCTTAAAACTGCATATCCATTTTGTATGGTTATTGCATTCCCAAAAGGTTTGGAGTAAAAGAACAATCACATAGCTGAGATATTGTATGTGCCTGTGCAGGTAAAGTACTACTGATGCTGGGAAAAGTGCAGTTTGAACTCCAGAAACTTGTTGATAACTATGTAAGAGCGTGTTAGGAGTGAGCTTTCATTAGTGGGTATGTTTATTTGGTTTAATAATGAAGTGTGGGTTAATGTCTGTCAGCGTTCTCACATAAATCAGACAATCACAGTCCCGTCGGACTCTCTTCTCAATGAACTTCGAAATGTTGAGGTTTGTTTCTGGATTCTCTGTATTTTTTCAGAGGTTTGTTTGAAATTGTTGAGTCATTTTGCTGCTTATGATTTTTTTTTCAAAAATTAGAGTTTTTTTTTTGACAAAGATTGAGGTGGTCTAGTCCTAATAAGTTCCCTGGTTAGGAAGGTCAAACATATTATGGTGGACTGTGGACAAAGAAAGGAAAGTGCGGGTACATGTAAATTAAACTTGGAGAAAAATAGTGCAAGTGAATTTACATACTTCCATTGATGTAGCCTAGAAAGAATGGGTAAAAGAGTGCTTATAGACAACCCCAACTATTCTTGCACGGAGACTTTGTGGAGTTGGATTTTTAACTAGGATTGTTGACAGATAATTAGAGCTGCTTTACACTAGTGTTTAAGATTAACTGTAGAATATTTGGGACAGATGAAAGTGGCTTACACCATTAGCCTGGATAATTATCATGGGTGGAATAGGCAACCAAATGGAAAGTTTTAATAAAAATTCCTTAACATATGGCATTCCAAGCTCCAAAGAAACAGTGGGCTTAAGTAACTGCCATTAGGGGACGACACTGTCTCTCAGCAGCTCAACCGGTGAATGAACATCATTCTGGTAATTTTTTTCTGAGAGAAGAGAATTGGGATGGTGCTTAAATTTCCATATTCCATATTTTGGTCATGGGTTGTAGGCTTTTCTATAAACTGCATGTACCTTCTGTGGGATAAATATGCTAAAATTGCTGCGACTCTTGATGGAAATTCAAAAAGTTTGAAGCCTATATGGAAAGTCTAAAGAAAATCCACAGCCTGACATTATAAGTGCATGTTGGCAGAAACTTGTTCAAATCCTAAATATGCATTCAAATAATCGGGTTGCCTTTCTATCCTTTGAAAATGATAAATTTTCCTACAATGCAAATTTTATCTTGCTTAAACATCCTATATATCTTATTTCAGATCCTTTAGTAAAGAAAGGTCAGCTAAAATCTTTTCTTCTCTACTCATGCAGGAGATGAAGCGACAATGTGATGAGAAAAGGTTCACACTAATCTTCATAACACCTGCTCACACTTGCACCTAAATATCCATATGGTTCCCACATGCATAAATCTGATATAAATGTCTTCCCATTCTGTTACTTTGATCTACAGAGATGTTTGTGAGTACATGAAAATGAGGCAAAGAGAAAAAGGAAGGGGAAGAAGCGGGAAGGTGGAAACTTTTTCTCTGCAGCAGTTACAAGCAGCTCATGAAGAGTATGATGTGGGGGCAACCTTATTTGTTTTCCGTCTGAAATCCCTAAAACAGGGGCAATCACGAAGTCTTCTTACACAAGCAGCACGACACCATGCTGCTCAGGTTTTTTCTTCTTATGATAAATTTTCCTTTCCCTTTTTTTTTCCCTTAGTTTCTATCTCTTCTGAACATTGTTTACATCCCCTGTTTCTGCTTGTATACAGTTGTGCTTCTTCACGAAGGCTCTTAAATCTCTTGAAGCAATTGAGCCACATGTGAAATTGGTCACCGAACAGCAACATATAGATTACCACTTCAGTGGACTTGAAGATGATGGCGATGATGGTGAATATGACAGTGAGGACGATGAAGACAATGACGATGACGATTCCTATGATGCCCTTGATGATGGGGAATTGAGTTTCGACTATGGCCAAAACGATCATGAGCAAGATGTTTCTACATCAAGAAATTCAATGGAGGTAGTAGTTCATTGTGCTTTTGCTCAAGGGGGGCCAATTAATTTTAGTTTGTGCTAGCATGACAACATAGCTTAAAAGGAAAGTTTTATTTTGATGCTTTGTTTCTCTGATGGGTAAAAATCTGTAGTTCTGAGGTTACTGGTGCAAATTACCTTTCTGCGTTGCATGCTGAGACTGAAATTCTAGTGGTTGAGGCAACTTGATCTAGCATATGCATCTGTTACCGAAGATGCTTTTTGAATCTTGTATCACAAGAACTTGTGGCTATGGCATGATGCTATTTGATAATTTTTGACAAACAACATGTGAGCTGAATATAAGGAAAATGAAGTGTTTGAATAGCTGTGTGGTGTTACATATGAGTGAAAACAAATGCACTTTGCTATGACTGTCTAACTTGAGAAACGAAAATTTTCTGTTCTCAATGCACACATTATGCATTGTAGTTCTGTAAATGATGGCCACAATTGTAGTCATGCTTTTTTTTTTATATAAATGTATTCACTATTAGAACAACATCTTACTGTATGGCAATCCATGCAGGTGGATCTGGTGGATGTTATTTTTCCCCAAGTTGCAGCATTAGAGGCCTCAAAGGTGAAACAAGATTTTTTTTTGTCACTTACAGATCTGTATGATTTTTTTTACAAGTTACAATACCAGTGCGCTTGACCTAACAACAAAATACTTTGAAAACATAATCACTATGAATTACTACATAATGTGTATCCGTACTCTTATCAATCACTATGCTGACCCTTAAATTTCTTTTATCAGGTAATTTGGAAGTCTTCTTTTTTACTTGTCCACATAGATATGAGCATAGAATTCCAGAAATTAAACACTTGGTGGGATTAGGTCACATACTTGCACATTTTAGTTATTCTTGAGCACCTGATATCCAGCACCAAAGCAGTATTGCTATAAACATGAGATTTATGGTTCTTTGGCACATATTTGCAGAGAAATCGAAGTGGAAGACATGAGAAATCCTTTTCTTTTAGGGGAGATGTTAGGACAGGTACACAATCGGCTCCACTTTTTGCTGAAGCAAAATCTGATACAGCCGAGAGGATGAGACAGAAGCAGCCTTCATTTTCAAGGAGGCTGAACTTATATGCACTTCCCACCCCAGTTGATTCAAAGAGACCAAATTATACTGCATCAGGCAGTCTGGTTACTAAAACATCAAAGACAGGTTTGAGTGGAGGAACACAGAATTTGTGGTATTCAACCCCTATAGAGCTGAAGAAATATGGAAATCTAACAGGAGATGACAAATTTTCTGGATCTATGTTTAAAAATGCAGAATCAGTACTCAGGGAAAGCAACAGAAATACTGCTTCCACTCAATTACCTCCTCCTCCAACTGATGGACTCTTTGCTTCACAGTTTGACCCACCGGATACTTCTGATTTTAAGAAAATCAAAAGATATGCCTTTTCAGGTCCTATTACTAGCAGGGCGTGGCCAGCCAAACCACTTTCAGCAGACCCTACTGGATTGTTGTTCTCTGGGCCTCTTTTGGAAAATTCTGCTGTGAGACTACGCTCATCATCTCCCAAAGCATCTCCTAAGGTATCTCCAAAAATATCTCCCGCAGCTTCCCCTACTTTTGTTTCCACACCTAAAATAAGTGAGCTTCATGAGCTTCCTAGACCTCCATCCAGTTCAGCCTCCAAGTCTTCAAGGCCTTTGAGTTTGATTGGTCATTCAGCTCCTTTAGTGCCCAAAGGTCATATGCATCCTGTTACAACTAGATCATCAGCATCAAATGAATCATCTCCACTCCCACTACCTTCCCAGGCAGTCACTCGCAGTTTTTCCATACCCTCCAACAGATTTAGAGCTATGGCAATGAATATCTCTAAGCCGTTGGAAGCTGCTAAGAGTTCAGAGATGAGCGGAGATATGGCCTCCTCACCGCCTTTGACACCAATATTGTTATCTAACACTTAATCTTTTTTAACTGGTATCTAGAAAGTCAGACCATTCAAATCAGAGGTAATTTGCATCAAGTATATTTGCTTATTTAGTTTTGGGTAATTTTCTGATAAGATCTGACTGTGGAAGGGTAGTTATTAATTTATCTTGGTGATTATAAGAGGTTAAAATGCACAACCACTAAAGGGTAACTTTATAGGCTCAGTGTTGCCATTAATGTTGTTCAGTATTAACACCTTTTGAGAGCTCTGGAAATTCCATTATGAGCTGCAAGTCATGATTAATCAGACAATCTGAATAGAAGTTGATCTCTCTGCATTCGTGTTGTAAGACTAACTGAAATGCCCATTAGAGAATGTGACCTTTACCAATCTCAATCTGAACTTTTTGATCATAGTTTAAGAAACAAGTTGGACTAATGTCCAACCGGAACTCAATGGTTTATGATTAATGGTAAACATCTCTCTGATTCTTCATGAAAAAATTGCCAGGCTTTGTTTCTCCTGTTGTATGTAGGGATGAGAAATAGTTCCTTTTACTTTCTAGTGCTTTCATCTGCAATACTTCCTAAAGATACCTCAATGCCCCAGTCCTCGAGTCTGAGACTTATTCGAGTCTTTTGTTAGAGATGATCTTAAAAAGTTTTATTTCTTGCAATCAGTTCACATTACCCTAATTTGTTTAATTTAGAATGAATTTAGGTATTTGAGCATGATTATATTTGACAGGCATCTTTTATATTCACATATGCCTCACTTATGTGTGGGTTTATACCACACAACATACTGTACTAAGATTTGATGAAGTTTGTAATCAGTTTTTATCTTTCATTAGCAATTTTCTGTCTCTAAAATATTATATTTGTTTGATGCAGGTGCATATTGATTTTATTCATTTGTAGCCATATTTTAGTTTCTAGTTTAGCAAGGAAAAGTTAATTCGGGAGATTCTCTCATGATTTGGTACTGGTGCAGATGTGTAATTATAGTCCCTAGATTTTTTGTTTACCATTTTTGTCTCTGTTATTGCATATCTTGATTTTAGCAATGAACACTTGTAAATAATTGCCTTGATGTTTCATCAGTGAAGAAATTTTGTACTTCTAGGAATTAATAGCAGAATCCTAAATTTTTTTTTTTAACTCCTACCTATTTTCTGTGGGATAGTGTTTCCACTTTTTAATTAGTATGTGCTGATAGGTTGACAAATAACAAGGGAAAAGAAATTTTACATGCTTGGTGGAGTTCTTATATGGTGAATAGCGATCATCTCATTTTGAGTGATATACCATAAATTAGTTAAACTATTGAGGTAGTAAATCATCTCAATAGTGCCTGATGCCGATTATTCCAAACAAATAGAAAAATGTCAGAAGCATACTTTGCTAGAGGGTGACCTGCAGTGATGTGTAGCCTTATCTTTAGCAGTTCAATTTCGAAGGATTAAGCATGTATTGTGGCA
This sequence comes from Bocquillonia castaneifolia, assembly GCA_948193215.1. Classification (NCBI taxonomy): domain Eukaryota; kingdom Viridiplantae; phylum Streptophyta; class Magnoliopsida; order Malpighiales; family Euphorbiaceae; genus Bocquillonia; species Bocquillonia castaneifolia. The sequence goes on from CANYLF012431011.1 coordinate 6,874, forward strand.
TTCTCTTACGGTTGCTAACTGACAGCTGGAGAACTTTTTCATTCCTGTAATGCAACGTTTTGGGACATATGTAGTCGTTTTGAAATCACAGAATTTGCGTGTTAGTATAAGAGTTTTCGATTTCAGAAAAATAGAATCTGCAACTGGTGGTTCTAATATGATTTGGGTTTCAAACCGTATTTTTAGTTTTGTAAGATGGTTTGGAACTGTCCTCCAAGTTGGTTCAGTTGTAGTTTCAGTTCGGTTAGAATCTGGGGATGGATCTGCTTGGATATTTCCATGTGGTAACCTTTTCTGTCTGTTTATCTTCGGCTGTATATATTTGCAGTAGGGGTTTTTCATCATTGAAGGGCCTGATAACCAATCCATTATTTCTACTTTCTCTGTACACGAAATGAAATAAGTTGTGGCATGCTTGAAACGAGTACATAATTAAAGAGCAGCAGATATGTATTCTCTACAATTTGAATGCGACAGAAAATAATACAAGTAGCTGAAAGTGACGGCCAAACAGGAGATTCTTGGCTTTTAACATAAAATGGATTTCTTGCTTGGTGATTTTAGCCTGTTAAGAAACTAGTACTCTGTTTCAAAATATTCGTCTTTTAAGGTTTTTTAAGATTTATGCACATATATTAAGAATAATCATTAAATCATCTAGATTTTAAGTAAATATATCCTTATTGACTAAACTACCTTTTACCCCACTCTTCATTAATTACTTATAATTGTAATTTATAGTGTTGATAAACGTAAACTTGGAAAAAGCATCATTAATGCTTCATTGGTTTTTATAAGCAACAGATAATTTGGGATAAAAAAAGACTCTAAAAAGAGAGTGGAATGGAGGGAGTAATAGTTTTTTCGGTAAATTAAGATACATCCTTTCCAATCCATATAAAGAGTGCATATATGGAATTAGGTTATAAACAAAGAAAAGCCTAACAGTTTCCTCCTGCATCATATCTCACAAATCCCATAAGTTCTGGTCCTTCCAGTCTAGGGTTATTTACAAAACTGCACGCAAAAATAAAAAAAAAAAAAAAACAAAACTTTAATTAAAAGTCATTAATTGAACCATAGAAAAAGCCATAGAGTTATCATTTAGTCAGTTACCTTTCTTCAGAGAACTTAGAGAATGAGCCAGAAGTCGGAATTGTGCCACACAAATCATTATTAGACACATCACTGCACACATTAATATTATCAAATGCAAATTAAAAAAATGGTAATACACAAGAGTAAATTTTTTTAAAATAATAATAAAAAAAATGAAAGGGTAATAGTTGAGATTATTAAAGAAGGGAAAGTCTTACAGGATCTTAAGGGTACCCAGTTTGGTAAGTTCCCTTGGAATCTTACCAGTCAGTCTGTTACCATTCAGTCTCCTGCAGAGACAATACGTAAACCATGAGCAAAAGAAACTGTCACTGTAGTAGCAGTTAGTGGCTAATTATTACTCTCTCCGTTCACTGTTATCTGTTATTTTAGACAAAAACACGTTCATTAAAAAAGTCATTATAATGACTAATTTACCGTTTCTTTAGTAATTAATACTAAAGTTTTTAAAAATAACACTCAACTTTCAATTACAATAAATATGAGAGAAGTGAGGTAAAAGTGAAAAAAAATAATAATAAAATCCTTAATTTATTAAATGGACAGATAATTTAAAATAAGAAATTTTGTGAAAGACAGATAACAATGAACAGAGGGACTATTTGATTCTGGTAATCAAATAGTAGCTAAAACTTGGGGAAAAAAACAAACAAATAAGAAATAAGAAACTATTCATACTTACAGGAATTTAAGATTGGAGAGCTTGGAGAGAGAAGAAGGAATCGACCCAGTTAGGTTATTGTTATAAAGGTCCAAACTCACTAGGCTCTTGAGGTTTCCAAGTTGCTTTGGTATTGGACCCACCAATTCATTCATGTACAGTTCCCTTTACAGTGGACAAACAAAAACCAACTCTTGCTGTTATATTAAATGTACTAATAAAAACTAAAAAATAAAAGGCTCTTGCAATTGGAAGCAAATTGTAGATTGCGTACATAAAATGATATATTTCCTCTCTTCATGTGCAATTTATTATCAGTATCCATCAGAGATAGCGGTTGATATGGCAGATGGGTAGGTGATAAGCATCATAAATGTTTTAATTCAGAATCAATATATATACCAGTTAAATTAAAAAAAATTCATTTAATTTAACAAAAAGATTGTATTGGTCATTTCTGTCTGATAACTGATGCATATATTAATGCAAAATTCAGTAAATTAACATTTTAGCAGTGATAACAATAACAAGTTTCAGAAGTAATAAGTTAAAGCAAGTTTCAGAAGTAACAAGTTTCAGAAGCAAGGACTGGTCTTTGACCCATTGTGTTCTTTAAGTTCACAAGGATGAGAGTTCATGGTATTCAAGTTTTATATCGGAGTATAATTTCCAGATCTACTGAAGTTATTGAAGTTTACGAAGAAATTTATTTTCTTTAGTTGATCAATGTATTTTTTGAGTCTTATTTTTAGTGAGATTGTAATCTTTTCCCAAGCTAATGAATGAATATTCATTTCTGTTCAAAAAAGAAAAAGTTAAAGCATGTGTTAGCTTACAGATATTGAAGACGCTCGAGTCTCCCCAACTCAGGTACCAGACTGCCCGACAACTTTGCTTTTCCAAGGTCCCTGCATTTATCCAATCCAATTTATACTTCCTTTTCTTTTGAGCTCAAACTAATCACTTTACATTAAAAAGAAAAAGACTTCTTTTGAAGGAAATTAAGACTCTGGCACTCGCTTGATAATTAACTACTACTGTCTAATGCCTAATTTCTAATACTCTTTGATTAGTTGCTTATTAATTACGGGTGGATTAACTAACTAACTAGCTTAATTATCAAATAAATTTAGTGGAATGAATAATTATAATAATATATTGTTAATGAGACTAAATGTTAGGACAGATTGTTTCAGATTAAAGTCCAAATAAGTGAAATGAACCAGACAAACAAAAAAAATACAAAAGTGAACAGGCAAGAAATGAAGACAGAAAAAAAGCAAGTTAACATGACATGAATATAATGAAACTTACAAACGGGTAACCCGATTATCAGAATCACAAGTAACGTGAAACCAAGTACATGGATCCACCAAAGTCGGATCCCAGCTTTGAAGAACATGCCCTGGATCATTCACTGCTCTTCTCAATGCATATAGAGCATCCCCTGTTGAATTCATCATCATATTTTAATTATATATCAAACACAAATATTAAACAAATTCAAAGTACTAACTATATCAATCAATGAATACCCACAAAAAGAAAGTTATCAAATCCATATATATATGTGTTAATTAATTACCTTCTATGTTTGCATTTGTAGGTGATGTAATGACTACAGATAGAAGCACAAGTAGAAGATACAAGACACTCATGCTATTCTTCATTAGAGAACACTTCAAAAGTTGCCTTTCAAGTTGTTTATGAAGGCTAGCTTATATATAGAAAATGAAGATGCTTAATAAATGTGTGTGTATATATATATATATATATATATATATAGATAGAGAGAGAGAGAGAGCTGAGAGAGAAGAGTTTAGTAGATTAAAGAATGCAAGGAATCAAACCTTTATTGGAAGAATATTTATAGAGCCCAAAAAAAAAAAGAAATGATGATTGTAATTGAAAGTGCAAAAAGTTTATTAAACATCCTAATAGGGGTATTTTTATCTCTTAATTTAAGTTTGTTTATTTTTTCAATACACATTTATTAATCATCAATTTATAATTTATCATTTTTTTATTTATAATTTACACAAACACTCTTATTGGGATGTCCCAATTTAGGATGTTAACAATTATTATTGCATATATTGGGTTAAATATGAGATGATATGTTTATAATCTCAATCATTAAATATAAAGTTAATGATTAAGATTTTATCAAAAAAATCAAATTTAAAATTTAGAAAGTAAGTTGTTCAAAGTAATAAAATCTCAACTATTCATTTTATATTTAATGATTGATATTGTACCAACATGAGCTCAATCCAACATGAGATCCTAATCCTTAATCCTTGCATATTAATGTTAATGAAGTGGTGGTGGGTCTATAGATCTTTTCATGCAAATATATATTCTTTTGCATGTCCAAAACTACCCTTATTCATACATTAGTTAGACGATTTTATCCTTATGTGAATTGCTTGTTTAATCTACGTACATATTCCTTCCTGCCAGTGCCACTGCTGGACAAAGGCAGTATTTGTCGCAGATTAAAGGAGTACTCCTCTTCTGTTCACCTATAATAATATTAATAATACGACCACTATAGTATATATGAAGCATGCATATGGTCCATATATTTGGATTTGACAATTTAGTGTCATGTTTCCATTTAGAATTTAGTAATTTACCAATGAATTCTCTAAAAGATTAACTTATTTTTTCAATAATTTGGTTATATAATATATATATGACTTTTTTTTTTAATATTTGCAAATTTTTTACATTTTAGTAATTCACTTGTTGATATATGCTAGCCGGTCATTTCTAAACTTCTAAACTTATGTAATTGAAGCTAAATAGAACTTATTAATAAAATTATGGAATGGTAATTATAATTTCATGTACAAATATGGAAATTAAGTTTTTGCTTAATTCTTTCCTTTATTTTTCAAACAAGAAAAGAAAGAATATTTGTCTCTCAAAACATGACTAAGTAGTATAAATATTATAATCAACGAGAGTTTCAATTTAAATTTCACATTTTGTATTAAAAAAATCAATGGAAAGAGGTGCACTCTAAGGTTCCACAGGTTGACTATATCAATAATATGTATACCTCACATGTGATTAAAATGATAAAATAATATATATATTAATCACCGAACATATGATTAAATTAATAAAAAATACGTTAACACTGACAATTAAGAGTGGTATTCCTTACTAGGGCAATCTATTTTTTTTTTTTTTTAAAAAGAAAAACAAATGCAGTTCATTTTGAAATTTGTTGACGCAGAGAATTGTGGATAGAGGAGAATAATAGGGACAGAAACATATCCCATGGCAGAGTTTCTATGTTCCCCAAGCACCAAATAAAAGTAAGATTTTTTTTTCTCTTGAAGACTTTATGTTTAGCATATAGTGAATATATTATTAGACCTTTTTTCTTTTTTTATTTGTCTTGTGCATATCTTGAGATTTTAAAATTAATGGAGATATGGACAAGGTCTAATTAGCAAATATACGAATTAAAAAAAATTAGCAAATATATATACAGCCACAGCCCACAGGCATATGAGAATATATTTTTTTTTACTTAGAAATGCGTGGTGGTCTGACATTCATATACATATATATATACTCTTCCTAATTATTTATTTGATTAATTATCTCTTTTATATTCTATCTTTTCCTTGTAGCAAGTGATAATACACTTTATATTAACTTTATTTTCTAATTAAATTGTATATTTGTTTTGAAATATATATAGATTCACCAAAGGAGCATGGTTCAGATGGTCAAAAACTTCTGAGTTCATGAGCTAAACGCTCAAGGTTTCGAGTTCGAGTTCTGGGGTCTTCCTTGGTAGAGGGCTGCACCATTTGAGGCTTCTCTCGACCGAAGATTAGTCTGAACAATTGTAAAACGGATCTGAAATATTCCGAGTAATAACAGTTATCAATATATATATATATATATATAGATTCATCACGGAAATGTCCTACTTTAAGAGATGCATTATTCTAAGTAAGAATAAGTCAACTGTGCATGCCTTCAGAATTATTCCTTCCCATGCATGCAACATCTTGCAAATTGAGTGTGATTTTAGTAATAAAATAAAATATCAAGATGCTTATTGGGTTTTGGTTAGATTATCATTCATCTCCCTTTCACATGCACAATTCTTCTTGTTGTTTTTTTTAAAGATTAAATTCACTCCAGCAAGTGAAGTTTAAACATTAACTAAATTCATCAATTAATCTTTAAAGGATATAGATCACCAGCTTCTTGATCACCTAATAGCAAAACCTTGGGTTTTATAAGCATATATATTAAAATTTCAAATTTTATTATTCGGGTGGGCATATATTAGTTTTTTTAATAAGTATATTAGTTAACTATGAAATTTTTTAATACATATTGTGAAATTAAATTTAAAATTTTAAACTCATTAATAGTAAACCGATTAACTATAAAAATGCGATTTGAATTGTCAAATTTTAATCAATTTATATTCTTCTAAAAAAATTAACGGTTAGACATTTTTTTTTGTTTTTTAACCATAAAGAACAAAAAGTTTATAGCAATAAAATACAAAAAAAAAACATGATAAGCAATTTGAAAAAAAAAATAAAAACTATAATTCAACATAAAAACTACAAACTACAATGGATGAAATTAAAATTTTTATTTTTCAAAAAAATTAATACTATATTGTTGGCCTTGAAGGCATCAGTCCATCTTATTTTGAGCTTAACAACCTTATTTTATGTTTAACAAAGTTTCTTAAGTGTGTAAATTGAAAATCGTTGAACAAAAGTCAAACACCGAAAATGACCTCTAAATCGCGCCCGCTATCTAAGAAGACAGAAATCCATAATTCACTGGAACTTATATCGCTCCCGCGATCTAGAAATCTCCCCCGTGACCAAGAAGCTTCGATTTCAGGCACTCTCTATTTCTTATTTCTCGCCCGCGATTAAGACAATTGCCCCCGCGATTTCATGAACCAGAAGACACGTTTAAAGGCATTTTCTGATGGATGATATCGCGCCCGCGATATGGAAAATCGCCCCCGCAATTTCCTAGTCAACATAACTGTTGGAGGATGTTTTAAACATCGCGCCCGCGATCTCTCAGTCAACATGATTTCGCACCCGCATTAAGGGTAATCATTGACTTTTTGATTCAAAATCATCTATCCGTTGGAGACATAATTATGGTTGTTTCTAACAGCTAGTTTTAAGGTTTATGGCTATAAATACCCCTCTTAATTGTGTCTAAGAAATAACACACAATCTTAGATAGCCAAAACTCTTGTAATTATTTTTCTTAAATTTCTTTGTAAATAAATGTCCCGACCCAAACCCAGAGTACGTGACCAGCGCCAGGGAACGGGAAAGCTATTCGCTACAGGAACCCGCGGCAAGCCTAAACCTGATAAAAACATATATCCACATAACACTCCATAATTATATATTCTGGTTTAACACAAAACAATATATATACTTGCCAAATAAAACATATAAAATCCGTTATTACCATATAATATATATCACCTTAACTAGTATACTAGTTGGATGCCTCCTTTAGGCTATCATCAACATAAATATTATTAATTTACAACAATATTAAAAATACTTCTCCATCAAATGATCATGTCAAATATATATATATACATATCACATTAAGACATCAAACGATACTACTGCAGCTCTAGAGTTCGTACATATGAATGATAGTACTATAACGTACTCAAATTAGCCGGGGAAGAAAGAGACCGGCGTAAAGATCTTATAACTGAGGTCTGAGAAGAATCCTGAAAAATAATTAAGGGGAGTCAGACCTCACTGAGTGAATTAAAAA
>CANYLF012431534.1:0-11227 GCA_948193215.1 Bocquillonia castaneifolia
TGGGATGTGTGTGATCGGGAAAGCTGAGCCGGGCGGATAGCTACCCGTATGTGTGGGATGGCGAGACTGAGCCGGGCGGATAGTCTCGTCGGTGGCCACCTAATTATGAAATGAGAAATGTGAAATGATATGAGAAAAAGAATTGAAATGTGAGGAAATGTGAGGATGAGTCATCCGAGCTTGATTTGATGTGATTGTCATGATTTGAAATTGATTGATGCCTTAAATGAGAATTATTTTGATTAATCTTGGACGGTGTATAAGTGGTTTTGATATTATGTTTATATGTGTGCGAAGTATGTGATGTTTATGTGTATTGAATGGTTTGGTTTAATATATACCTGATTAGTTGATTAAATGCTTATTGAGTTGCCAGCTCAACCCTTGGCATATTTTTCAGGTTCCAGCTAGAGGTCTACGTGCATTTTCAATAGAAGTTCAGGTTGGCCAGTGGATAACGAGCATTTAATGCATTTGGTTATGCATTTATATATGTATGCATTTGGTTTTTAAGTTGTTAATTGATATTATATGTAATGAACTATATTGATATGTTTATATATGCGTAAATTTGAGTATATATGTGTGGACTAAGTTGATTTTTAGTTAATTATATGTTGATGAAGTTTTCAATGTTCTTTGTCTATAAACATTATTGTATTTTTAAGTTTGAAAAGTTTGTTATATATATTAATTGATTTTGAGCTGGTTTGAGTACGCTTTTACAGAGGAAAGTCAGAAATACTGTTTTTAAACTGTGTTTTCTGTTCAAAAATTTCGTTTGGGTGATTTTTGGCTCACAACGATCGTTGCACTATTCACAACGATCGTTGCTGTTTTGCAACGAGTTCGTTGCTATTTTCCCATGAGCTCATGTACCTTACTGAATTTTTGGCCGATTTTCGTGTTTTTCACAACGATCACTGTTCATTCACAACGATCGTTGGACTTTTGACAATGATCGTTGCACTATTCACAACGATCGTTGTGACCCCATTTTCAGAGAAAAATTTATTTTCGAAAGAAATTTTTATTTGAATTTTAAATCAAGAGTAATTACTATTATATATATATTAATCCGTATTATATTGTGTTAGATTCGGGTCGTTACATTATTTCTCTTACCTTGCATATCATGTTTGTAGTCTAATAATAAAGTGTATCATGTATCTTAAACTTTACCATTGTACTAATTGAAATTGGCAATAATAGTTGTTCTTCCTTTTGTAGTCCAATTATCAAAATTTCTAAATTAAGCATTTTGCTTCATTCATTCCCTAATGGTGAATTAGTTCTATTACCTTAAATATCATGTTTATAGTGTGATTGTGGATAAAGCGCTGGGACCTGCCCGTCGGTTGGTGTCCAATGGCAATGGTGACAGACTCACTAGATGGATTTTTATGGATTTTATGAAAACAGTTGTGGAGTCGCCACCTGAACTGCATCGGGATCACCTAGTGATTAACAAACAGGTAGATTCCTCAAGAATCCCCATTCGTCATCACTTCAGATGATTTATGGGTTCGGAATGAGTCATCCATTCTTGGGGTAATTTCCCATTTAATTAAGTAATGAGGTCATTATTTCCTACAGATGACAAACAATAAAAAGCGATAAATCACCCGAAAAGTAGGATGCAATGAATGGGCGGGCCTAATATTATTTCTAATCAATTTTAGTCCTGCATTAGGTCCAATGTATTTAACCCTGATTGATTGATTGAGTGACGATTGTTGTATTGGTGGATTACTACTTATTTTAATAATAGTTAGCCGAGTGGATTATTACCTTATTCATTTACACGCATAACATCCGCTATCAGTTTATAATATATTTTACATTTATTTACAAGTTAACATTTGCACATTAATTTATTTGATATTTACCCGAAATATTGAATGGCCAAAGTATACATACACCCTTAAAGAAAGGAAAGGTGAAATGAGTTTCTGCCGTCTTTTATTTAATAGTTACCATGTTTATTTATTAAGTGTCCAATTAATTATTTATGATTAGTTCTAAGTGGTTTACATGAAAATAATAAGAGAATCTTACCGATTGACTGATTTATCCCGGAGAGGATTAATCAGTTGACCTTGAAGCTTCGAATTAGTCGATCCACGTTATTGTTTCCTCTTTTTTCTTGTCATCATCGTGATGGTACGACCAAACCTTTGGGATGGAGGTTCGGCCGAATGTTTGATTTGAACCAGGCCCAAGTTTTGAAAATAATTGAAGTAGGTGGAACATCTGGTCAAGTTCTGATCATCCGGCTGGATGAATAGAGGTTCGACCGGATGATCCTCACTAGTTTTTGAAGATTTGGTCAGACCTGTAATTTGGTGCTGGAGGTTATTTCGGCCAAGTTTGTACCTGTTTATTACATACCTTTTGATGAATATCTTTGCTTTGGAACAAAACAATTAGAATTAGGCCCGGTCAACTAGAATGTGTATTATCCATATAAGGGATCCTCCAATTGAGAAGATCCATCGACCTGAGATGATGAAAAGGGGCCATCTATTTTATTTAGTTATTCAGTTAAACTAATGATTCGTTATTGAAGCAGATTACAACAACCACAATTTCATTCGACATAGGTATTTTTTATTTTCCATTAGATTTACATCTTTCATTAATGGAAATTTTTTGATGCAATGAGTAATAGTTCTGGTTGCTCGCTGTTCAAGAACTCTTGTTTAGCTAGTTCATACTATCCACTTGTCCCGGAATGGGTGTTATAGCAAAGAACAAGAAGAAAATAAAAGGAGAAATTTATCCACCAAGACGAATGAAGATGTCTTTCTTAGTTATGTCACTAGCAGCAAATCCTGTAGGGTCTTTAAAAAGTGAACTTTAGTTGTGGAAGAGTCAATAATTGTTGTTTTTTATGAAATTAGTACACTTAATCCCGGAAGGGTAGTTATTGTTGATGATGTTGTAGGTAACTTTGATGATCTCTACCTTGAGGCAACAAATGAGGCAAATGGAGAAGAAGGTGAACAAGGAAATGATGATCCATCCACCAACTCTAGGAATGAGGGAAAGATTGATCAACCAAGTGATGAAAACTCTCAACAACTACCTCAACACTTGCAAGCTCCACAAAGCAACATCCACAACCTTCCTAAGGATTGGCACTTCTCCAAAAGAAATCCTTAAGATCTCATCATTGATGAGACCTCTAAAGGGGTAAGTACCTAAAACCAACTCAAAACCCTTAATAATCTAGTGTTTCTCACTCAAATTGAGCCAAGGACTGTTGATAAGGCTATTAGTGATGAAAGTTGGGTAGTTGCTATGCAAGAAGAACTCAACCAATTTGAAAGGAATAAGGTTTAGAACTTGGTTGCAAGGCCTAAGCATCATCCTATTATTGGTACCAAGTTAGTGTTTAGAAATAAACTTAATGAAAATGGTACCATTACTAGGAACAAGGCTAAGCTTGTGGCCAAAGGCTATAACCGAGAAGAGGGGATTGATTATGATGAAACTTTTGACCCTGTAGCTAGACTAGAAGCCATTCACATGTTGCTTGCATTTGCATCTTTTATGGATTTTAAACTTTTTCAAATGGATGTTAAAAGTGCATTTCTTAATGGCTTCACAGAGGAGGAAGTTTATGTTGAACAATTTCTAGGTTTTAAGGATCATGTCTTTCCAAACCATGTTTTTAAACTAACTAAAGCTCTCTATGGTTTGAAGCAAGCTCACAGGGCTTGGTATGGGAGGCTTAATTCATTTTTAATCAAAAATGGTTTTCAAAATGGCAATGCAGATGCAACTCTTTTCATTAAGTGAAAAGAGGATGATATCCTAATTGTGCAAATTGATGTTAAAGATATCATCTTTGGTGCTGCTAATGTTTGCTTATATGAAGAATTCTCTAAGTCCATGACAAAGGAGTTTGAAATGAGCATGATTAGGGAGCTCAAGTTGGATTGCAAATTAAACAAATGAAAGAGGGATCTTTATCAATCAATCAAAGTACACCAATGAGCTTCTTAAAAAGTTTGGGATGGATATTAGCTCATAAAGTAAAACACCTATGGCTACAATAACCAAACTTGGGAAGGATGAAAGCGGCAAACCCGTTAATGAAAAGCAATATTAAGGTATGATCAATTCTCTTTTATATTTAACCGCTTGTAGACCTGATTGCATGTATACGGTTTATGTTTGTGCATGCTTTCAATCATCCCCTAGGGAGCCACCTATGCATGCAGTCGAAAGAATTTTAAAGTATTTAAGTGAAACCATGAATTTGGGTCTTTGGTACCCCAAAAGTGCATCTTTTAATCTTTTAGCCTATTCTGATTCGGAATTTGCCAGAAGCTTATTGGATAGAAAAAGTACCTTCAGTACTTTTCAATTGCTTGGATAAAGTGTAATATTTTGGAGTAGCAAAACACAAGTTTTTGTTGCATTGTCAACCGTCGAGGTTGAATATGTGGTTGCCGGTTATTGTTGTTCTCAAGTTCTTTAGATCAGACAGTAACTTAGAGATTATGGATTCAATGTCACACTTGTTGCTATCAAATGTGACAATACTAGTTCCATTAATCTCTCCAAAAACCCCATACAACATTCTAGAAGCAAGCATATAGACATTAAGCATCATTTCTTGCGTGATCATATGCAAAATGGTGATGTTGTATTGGAGTTTATCGATAAAAATAATCAACTTGTGGATATTTTTACCAAACCAATTAATAAGGGACCTTGGTAAGATTGATAGTACACCCATGCATTCTTCATGATTTTGTGTTATTTGTATTGATTTAGTACTTGTTTTGATGTTTTGAATGTGTATATATGCTTTATATGTTGATATGTGCTTTATTGAATTTAATTGAGATAATAACATTTAGTGTTACATAGTTGTTAAAGGTAAAAGGCGTGCAAAGGGATCTTGGAGCCTAGGTGCAAGGTGCAAGCACACAACTTTTAAATTTGAGGCGAACAAATATAGAATAAAAATTATAAGACTTGCTAACTTTAAAAATGCATAAATGGACCAAGTTTTGAAGATAAAACTAGAAAAAGAAAATGAAACATGTCAAAAAGAGAAATAAAACTAAATCTTACATCTATACTAGATTCCAAGTTTCTAACTAAATAACTATGAATTCTATAGCAATGATGAATCATCAATCATCATCATTGTTATCAAGCTCAACATATTCATCCTCGTCTTCCATATCCCCCTCATCTTCATAATCTCCTCCTCCTTTTCTTCTTCTTCTTCAATCCCTTCTTCCTCATTTTCTTCAAAATCAATATCATCTTCATCTTTAAGTACCAAAGGACTAATCCTTTTTTGAGAAGATGTTTTTGATTTTCCTACTTGTTTTGGCCTAGCACTTGATGTGGATAAGGATCCAATACTTTTTCCCCTATTTGATCGAGTATGAGAGGCATCCTCTTCAACACCGCTAGCTCTAGCAACCACATCCCATGTCAAATCATCACCAACACACACTAAATCATCTTCTTTATCATTTTCTTCACCATCCATCACACCCACTAACCATTCATTGCTATCATCTATATCTTGTAAAGAAATGGGATCAATGTGGTCACATGCATCATATCAATGCTTCAATGCCCAATTGCATTTCACAAAAACTAAATCATTCAAGTGTTTTGAGCTAGCCTATTTCTTTTCTTGCTATGGATCTATAATATCCACAAGAATATTAATAATTAGTAACTACACAAGTGGGTCATTTTCTTTCATACAAAAGATTAAATAATAAAAATAAGGTACATGAAATTACTTACATGCTCAAAGATGCTCCAATTACGCTCACATCCCGATGAACTACAAGCATAGCTCAACACTTTGATAGCAAATTCTCTTAAATTTGGAGGTAAAGAGCCATAAGATTTCCACCATTCGGCTACAATATAATTTAATACATAATTAATATTAATTACCAATCCAATATGTTCCACAAAGCTATTAAGAAAGAAAGAGTAATTGAATATCAAAAAAATAATTTACCTGGAGATTTTGTAGTCCTATGTCTAATGGCCAACTCCATTCAAAATAGCCCTTCTGGATTTTGGTATAAAGATAGTTGATCACCGATTTTGTCTTGCTCTTCAAGATATGGGACTAAACTTTTCAAAGCATGACACAAACCCCTCATAACATCTTCCTCTTCATTCGGATTAGAATAAAAGAATTCAGGATTTAAGTAAAAACCCTGCCGCATGTAAAGGTTGATGGAGTTGACATTCATATCTCTTGTCAATGATTTTGAAAATTTCTTTATACTTCTCTTCATTTTTATTGAAAGTGTTCATGATTGCTACTTTAGCTCTATCCATAGTCTCATAAATGTAACCCATTGCAGGCTTTTTCTCACCATCAACTAGTCTAAGTACTCGAACTAAAGGATTAAATATCTTTAAGATATATACAATGCTACTCTAAAAGGTAAGCATTAAGATGGTGCTAGTTGCATTTTTACCATCTGATTCCTTTGCCCATTTACCGATTGTCCACTATTCAAAAGTGAGCATCTTTCTCAAATTGTTCTTCTGTTTATGTATACGCTGAAGAGTGAGAAAAGTTGTAGCAAAACTTGTGACACCGGCTTAAACAAGTTCTTTATGCCCTATGAAATGCCTTAACAAATTAACTACTCCCAGGCGCACATAAATGAAAGCATTCAAGCTCATTGCCCACTTCAATGTTTTTTTTTTTTAAAAAGTATGAAGTTCCCCAATTTCTTCTAATATTAAAACTATGTAATGAGAAACACAAGGAGTCCAATATAGATGAGGTCTTTTCACTTGCAATAATTTTCCTTAACAAGATTAAAGAAAAATAAATATATCATTATAGTGACAAAATAAATGAAAGAAAAGCAAAGATAAAACATATGATAAAAGTAAAATTATAAGTTTAAAAGGTAGATTTTTTTACCTGTAAGCACATTACTACTTGCATTGTCAGTGACAACTTGAACCACATTTGCTTCCCCAATTTCCTCCACAAACCCATCAAGTAATTCAAGCATTTTCTCTCTGGTCTTTGAATATTCAGAAGCATTAATTAATCGAATAAAAATAGTGAATTTAACAAAAAGTTAATGAGAGTTTCATGTTTCTTGTCCATCCATCCGTCAGCCATAATAGAACAGCTATACATAACCCATTCATCTTTATATGAACTCAACAAATTGGTTACATCAGTAACTTTCTTGTTCAATAAAGGAACCCGTACCTCATGATAGCTAGGTGGTTTCATGCCAATGCCATATTGCCCAATGGATTGAACCATGACACCAATACTTGGATATTTAACGAAATTAAAAGGAATTGATGCATCATACATCCATCGAGCTATATCTCTACAAGCTCGCTCTCTCAATTCTTTCTTGCATGCTTCATTAATTGTGGATTGTTTTAACTTCTCATTCTTCTTTCCACTTCGAATTACTTGGTCTACATTTGGAGCAAAATAACTATCCATCGGTCCTTTTTGTCTTGGCCTTTTTTGGATATTGATGCATTTGTTGCTTCATTCCTTTGAATTCTTACTTGCCCCAAGATCCCCAACTTCATCTAACTTCTCATCAACACCATAAGAATCCACATCTTCAATGTTCGAAATAGTTGATAGGGCTGCCTTCTTCATCATGTAACTCTCTAATTTCTTCACTTACATGACTTGGGCATTTTACACACTTCTTAGCATTTCAGTATCCTCCCATAAGGTGTTTCTTGGCATGATAAATCCCCCCTTTTGTGACTTTACCATAAAAATTGTAAATTAAATCATTCTTATTGGGTGGTTTAACCATTTCCACATATTTCCATTCCGGATCATTTTTAGCTTGAGTACTACCACTACTACTGACATTTGTTGTCTCCATTTAGTGCAAAAACAAAATAAAAAATATATATATTCAGCAACAAAAACAAACAACAGTGGGTTACCAATTAAAAAAGGACATATAAATATAATATTTATTAAAAAGAAACTCAACAATTCATCGATACATAAACACTAAATAAGAGTTTAATTAAATTCATCAATTGACAATATAATATAAAATTTTTAAAAATAAAATAGCAAGGTAGGTAGCCCATAAAAAAACAACAGCAATTAAATTGAAATTTATCATAAATAGAAAAGAAAAATTACTTAAAAAATGTATTGTTGTTTTTTGGGAGAAAAAGGTGATGGCTTTTAGCTTTTAGAATGACGGAGATTGATGAAGATCAAGAAGTAAAAAAAATAGAAGAGGAAAAAAGAAGAATCACAGTCAAGAGTTAAAGAAGAAAAGAAGGAAGAATTAGGGGGGAAAAAAGAGAGAGAGTAGTGAAAACTGAAAAATATTGATGAACATGCCTGAATCTTGTTGCCTTCTTCTCTTCTTCAATTCTTCTTTTCCCTTCTTTTTTTCATGATTTGTTCTTTTTTTTTAATTTGATGGTGCATTTTTTTACCCTAAATTTTTACACTTACTTTCTTTTTTTTAGGAATAATACTGTGTGGGAGAGTATATGGTAATATTTGTGAACATTAAAATCAAAGGCCCATATTCCCCTAAAAGAACAAAGACCCATATTGAATAACTATAAAAACCCTAATATTAAGAAGGCATGCCTCAAATGCACCTTGCCTTTTGTATGAGGCGAGGTAAGGCGTGCGCCTTTTACATATGTTGCGCCTCCAAGGCTCCAAGGCACTAAGACCCTTACCCTGTGTGCCTCGCACCTTAGGCGCGCCTTTGACAACTGTGTAGTATTACATTTATTTTTGCTATATTCTTCTATTTCAATTTTTCACATATTATTTCATATACAGTATGTGGACATCCATGCCTTAAAATGCATGAATTTCATTTTACAACTCATTTCAACTAAAAGTGCATTAAAATTCTATTTATTCTTTCAAAAATTGCATTTTGCCTGTTTTTATGAGTGCAATGAGTCTTTGGATGTCCATACTTGTTTTACATGCACATTTTCATCACTTTTACATGTTTTTAGAGCTTTTCATACTCTTTTCATACTTTTTGGGCACTGTTGGATATTTGTCGATGTGTTTGGTACATTTTTCTTGGCCATTTCTTCCTTTTTCTTGTTGACAAAAGGGGGAGAAATGAGTCAATTGGTTTGATTTGATGTTTTGGGATGCTTGTTTATATATATATATATATATATTGACTCAAACAATTTGAGAATCATTATGAGATAAAGGAGGGGTTATAAATCTTTGTTCAAATATTTTTCTTTGTGTCTCCGGAGAGACAGGTTTTGCAAATTCTAAAATACTTTTGAAAAGCTCTTAAGAAGGGTTTTGAGATGAAATCTTCTTCTCTTTATTCTTTGAAATAAGTTTAGTATTCTTACCTTCTTGAGGCCGGCTCAGGGCTTTTAATGCTTTGGCCAATTCTGGAGACTGGGTGAGAGTTGTTATCCAATTTTAGATTAACTCGTTATTCATTGTTTGATTACTTTGATGAGACACTCTAATCATTATTCTTTTCTTCCTAAAAAATTTGAGGCCAGGTTTTTATAGGCTTTTGGGCAGAGACACCCTAGGGGTTATTCTGTTTAGATTCCTCTTCCTTCTTTTTTCTAGGCATTAGGACCTATTTTGAAGGAATTCTCTGGTTAGGAAATCTGGGACAGAATTTGTATCTCCCTTTATAAATTCAATTTCAAAATCAAAGATACTTAAAATTGCTTGCCATCTTGCAAAAATCTGTTTTGATGCTATATTTTAAACATCCTTTTGTAAAACTTCTTTTACAGACTTATAATCAATTCTAAGTAAAAATTTTTGATTTAATAAATCACTCTGAAATTTTGAAATGCTTTTTACAATAGATAGAATTTCTTTCTTTATGGTAGAATAGTTCATTTCAGTGTCATTCCAATGTGCTGATGTAAACTGGATAATGCATTCTTTGTTGTTATGCAATTGTTTCAAGATACCACCATATCCTATATCTGATGCATCTGTTTCAATAATTTTGGGTAATGCAGGATTGACAATGTGCAAACAAGGAATTTCTGAGACATACTGCTTGATTTCCTTGACAATTCTAGTATGCTCTTCAAACCATGCTGGGGGATTCTTTTTTAATCTATCATGTAGGGGTTTTGCTATTCTGTTGATGTTGGGACAAAAATCAAGAACGTAATTTAGACTTCCTAAAAACCTTTGGAGTTGCTGTTTTTTCAAGATTTGATCTGGGAATTTATTGGTAAACTCTAGTGACCTTTTTATGGGAGTAATAGTTCCTTGGTTGATGTAGTGACCAAGAAACCTTATTCTGGTTTAGAACAAAGACATTTTACTCTTTAACACAACAAGACCATTTTTCTTGGTGACATAAAAGAATGTCTTGAGATGCTTAAAATGTTGTTCTATGGATTCTAAAAATACAAGAACATCATCAATGTAAACAATGCAGAGTGGAGAGTAATGATTAAAAATTTCATTCATAATTCTTTGAAATTCGGATGGTGCATTCTTTAGACTAAAAGGCATAACATTCCATTCATACTGACCGAATGGAATAGTAAATGCTATTTTGTACCTATGAGCAGGTTCAATCTAGATTTACCAGAAACCTGACTTCATATCAAACTTTGGAAATACAAATGCAGAATGTAATTTTTGTAACAAATCCTTCTTATTTGGAATAGGATATCTAATCCATCTAAGAACTTTATTCAAAGGTTTATAATTGATTACTAATCTAGGCACCCCACGCTCAATCTCTGATGCTTTTACAACATAAAATGCTGCACAGCTCCAAGGAGACCATGTAACATCCTCATACATTATTACATGCATTAGTAATTAAGTAGTGTCATTAGTGTGTCATTAGTGTGGTTAATTTTTATTAATTGTGCATCATTAAACATTTTTGTGTGTAGGAGGGGTATAAGTGTTAAAAAGATTAGTTTTGAGGTGATTTTTGTAGTAGATATATTGTTAGGGGAGTAAAAAGGTATTTTCTTTAATTTTGCCTTAAAAGTCAACATTTGCTTTTAATTATCAAATAAGCATATTTTAAGTAATATTAATAAAACAAAATGAAATTGTAAGAAGAATTAAAAGTTAGTGGATTGTGTAGAGAATTCTACTATTGAAGGGAGAGTTAGGGAGAGCTTAGGAAGAAGGGAAAGAAGAGGGGAAGTAGAAGTTTAGAAGAATTTTCATTAATTGGTAAGTTTTCTTTTAATT